>JAYESA010000017.1:155358901-155446401 GCA_036927795.1 Iris macrosiphon | reverse complement strand
GACACTTTGTGGAAGGGTGATCACTGCTGCCGCATGTCCTCCTGGTGCTCTCGGTTTTTCTCTCTCTTAAATTTTCAACTGTCTAAATGAAAGATGAGAGCCTCTTTTAAAGAGGATTTCAACACCCATGCGGCCTGAGAAAAAACTAGGCCGCATACGCGCTGATCTACCAGTTGTCCCCAAATCCGGGTGACAGGACTACATGTGCCGATCGTGCTGTATGCGCTTCCTGCGCGCTATACTGCACAGAGAAGACAACATCGTCAGGCGTCGAAAGATGCATCCGCGTGTCACAGAGAGCCACGGGCCGCCTGTGCCGCACCGAGCTGCCAACGCAGTTTCTGTCCCCTCCACACTCGACTCGCTCATGCTAACTTCCTGGCCGCATAATGCCTGGCCTCATAGCCCCAAGCCGCATAGCTCTAGGCCGCATTGTAATGAACCGTTCCGTTCAAGAGGACAATCGGTTCAAACAACGCAAGTGCAATGATCCGACCCGCTTTTCTCAGCGAGATGACTCGTTTGAGAAAAATAATTTTCAGACTTGGCCCTTCAGGAGTTCAGACTTAGACTTTTAAAGGCTAGCTCGGAGTATCGCTCGACCGAGGCCAATCATCGCTAAGGTGGGTGGCTACGATGAACTTGTCTTTGCTTAGCTAGCACACTTAAAATATGGACGATATATGCTAGTCGCTAGGTGATTCACCCCTTGCATGCTAATAAAGAATACAACGGACCTAGCTAAGGGAATAATCCCATATTGTATTGCTTGTGTTAGAACATGAAAATAAAACTTGGCTTATAACTTAGACCCTCGCATGCTTAGACCCTCACATGCTACCTTTGCTTCGTGCAAGTAGACCCCGCTATGCCTTGAGTAGATCATTATATACTCTTTGTAGTGCACTGCTTCACTTGTTTACACTGCTCGTCTTATAGATTATGTCGCTCGATATGTCCCTGTACGGCTTCACTCCTCGCACTACCCCTTAGACTATGTCAACGTAAATGCTTATGTTTCATATAAATGCATGCTTGCCTGCTTACATTGTAGTTTGTACTCGTTGCCTCGTTTCAATGCTTGTCACATAATTTATGCCACGACTCCGGTAATACTACCTTGTCTTGCATTCATCTAAGTTCTCAGAAAGACTATCAAATAGTCGTTCCGTGCAAGTATGAACCTGAAAGTATCCTGGACCGTTAGGTCACCAAGGCAGTTCCCGAACCAGGGGATTTGCACCATGTCAATAATCCAAGAATCATAGCTCGTAGAGCAATACTCGTCCCATACTGAATTAAATGGCTCGGGGAGTCGATATATATTGTGAACAATCCTGCCTTGAACTTGAACCTGTACCTGACAAGATCCTGACTCAAACTTGTACCTGATATATCCTGACTTGTTCTTGTACCTGACCAAAGGCCTGGAAGATTAGAGACTTTCATGGTCACGGACAACTTGGTGCACAAGGGAGATCTTCGGATCTCGTTCCGCGGACGGTCTCCGGGGCACGACGAGCAGATCCAACCGGTCGAAACCTCCTGATTGTAGTCGCCTACATCGGGCGAAATGTGTGCAATGCCCCCTATTCTTTCTTGCAAACCATTCCGCCCTGAGACTACACCGTCCTCTATGGCGTCATGCCAGTGACCTCCTGTTCATATAGATAAGTCATCCTCGCTTAGCGGTAACCCGCGTGCAAGTCATTGCATTGCATCCAGTAATCTGAAACACCTGAACGTTCATGAGTATAACACACTTGTACATATTGAACACTTGAACATCCATTGCAACACACCTGAGTAATCCGTATAACTCGTACTCCTGAAACAGAACCTCGCTCATGACACTTGTGTTTGCTTATGATATTACCCCTGGATTTCATTATATATGCTCGTGCTTGGTTCAAACTTGGTTTGCCTTGGATAGGGAAGGAAGAATGGTAAGTTGGTATGTCTCGCCGTGTTACTCTTATATTGAACGGCGTACTGCCACACGAGTAGGCTTGTAACATTAGGCCATGAAACTGATCCTAAGGCAAGACTAGAAAGATAACTTAATAGATGGTGCACTAGAAAGATAACTTAATAGATGGTGCACTAGAAATATAACTTAATAGATGGTGCAATGAAACTGCGTCGGGCGGAATGTGTGCAATGCCATGAAATTGATCCTAAGGTAAGCCTCCCCACCAGTGCATTCATGTACTGATAACCCACCAGATTGCTTGCAGGGTGCGGGAGAACCTCGTTCGGTGCAGAAATCTCCTTCGTGCGTGTGAAGGCATAGAGTCCGCTCTGGAGCCTTGGAGCGTTGCGTCTGGAGCTGAAGCGTATATACAAGACATAATGTTGGAACGTCGCCTATGCATCATTCCACAATTGTAGCCACTTGGCACATTTTTTTGTTTTGAGAGAGATAGCTTGAGCGACTTGTAATCTCAGCCTAGCGCATCTTGTAACACTTGTTCAATATCAATAAAGAGCTTGTCTTACTTCTATACTTGTGTTATTCAATGCTTACGCTATTGACGACTCTGTGAAACTTGTTACCAATCGCCTGTTCGTTCTTATTCTGCTGCATTTGGACTATCTGTGCGACTATGTGGCTGAGACATTTTACTCCTGTTCGGATCATGGCCTTGCACGGGCACAACTTGTGCTCGTGCGGCATCACGTCCAGATGGGAAAGATCATCCCCGGGAGCGCTGACGCGGTGATTCGCGTCCAGCGGGGACGACCGATTACCTACGGAGATCGGGATGTGACATGCATAGTCCCTGGACTCATAGCTCCAGGCCGCATGCACCACGAAGCATGCACCCGAGCCAACAACCATGCATGCAACTAAGTGCAAAGTGCGCCAACAAAGCGCCAGTTTGCGCCTTGAGCCCGAGTCCGAAAACGAGTCGCTACCCCTTCGGGGCTTAACTCCTAAGAAAAACTTCCCAAATGTGGTGACAAAATAAAGATTGTCATAAATGGGTTCGCACTTAATCCCTCTACGAAAGTCAACCCACATGGACCACATTCCCATGTGCATATACCAATACAGAACAAAGCTATATATTGAGATTTACACATTGGTAGTTTTCCAATATGGAACTAACACATTAGGGGGGGGGGGGGGGGGGGGGGGGGGGATGGCGGCGGAGTAGAAAGGGGACACCCCCCCCCCCCTCCCTCCCTCCCCACCCTCTCGGCCTGCGTGGTCCTCCTCTGCACCTACGAGTGTACGAAGGACGTGCACGAGGCCCGATTGCAAATATTTTTTCGAAATTATAAAATGTTGTAACGTGGATTCACCGATCCACTTGCCTATGTCTATTATGTAGACGACTCATAGTTTTGTCTTCTTACATGCATGCATTAGACATAAACTTTTCTACATCACACGCAACTTGTCTTTGCCCCGACTTTTATTTCATACATAACCAGTAAGCTTATATAATTCACCGACTTTATTTCATATATATATATATATATATATATATATATATATATATATATATGCCCCGGCCGAGTGTTATTGAAATATAGTGTCAATCCACATAGTACGTACGTAACCATTAGTCAAAGTAAGCAAAGAATCAACGTAAAGCAACAAAAGCAAAAAAATGGGTTGTCACTTGATGAACGCCGTAGGCTTTGGGAACGATCGAGCAAGTAACATGCATGCATGCATGCTAGCTAGCTATATAAAAGGTGACCCAAAGCCAAGACCACCAAATACACCAAAGAGACTTGGCCAACGAAAACCAAAGTATGGCACGGTCATCTTTTGGTGTAGCCCTCGTTTGTGCGACCATCCTCATACTCTTGGGCGTTGCTCATGCAGCAGCTGGTCAGTATAAACCTCCCAAAGGTCCGAAAGCACCCCCGGCGCCCAAACCAGCACCGAAATCCCTCAAGGTGAAGTGCCTGCTGAAGAAGTTCTTCCCTCATTGTACCCAAGATATTCTGTGCCCGCACAACTGTCCTAGATCTTGTTATGTCGATTGCCAACGCTGCGCCCCAGTATGCGGTAATTAAGCAACCAACAAAATCATACATCATACATTATACTTCTTTCTTTCGGCATCGATCCATTTGTTGGTACATGCATTAAATATGTTGTTGACTATATATATATATATATATATATATATATATATATATATCCATTGTGGTCCGTCTAGTCTGTTACGGGCCAGGTGGTGTTTGCCAGGATCCTCGCTTCGTGGGTGGCGACGGCATAACCTTCTACTTCCACGGCAAGAAGGACCGTGACTTCTGCCTCCTCACCGATTCCGACCTCCACATCAATGCCCACTTCATCGGCAAGACTGCACCATCCAGCAGGCCCTCCCGAGACTACACCTGGGTCCAGTCCATCGCCGTCCTCTTCGGTGACCACCGCATCTACCTCGGTGCACAAAAGACCGCTACGTGGGACGACTCCGTCGACCGCCTCGCAATTTCCTACGACGGATCACCAATTGAGCTTGCAAACGAGGAAGGCGCCATGTGGCAGTCATATTCCGTTAATGGGGGGCCGTCAACAACTATTATCCGGTCAGCGAGCACCAATGCTGTAACGATACAAGTGGACGGGAAGTTGAAAATCACCGCTAGCGTTGTACCGATCACGGAGGAGGAGTCTCGGGTGCACAATTACGGTGTGACCTCCGACGACTGCTTCGCTCACCTCGAGCTCGGGTTCAAGTTCTACTCCCTTACCAATGGGGTCCATGGTGTATTAGGGCAAACTTATAGGGAGGGATATGTTAGTAGGGTGAAGATGTCTTCTGCCATGCCAATTATGGGAGGGGATCACCAATTCTCCACATCCGACTTGTACGCTCCCGATTGTGCGGTGGCTACGTTCCGGAAATTAGGCAGTGCCGATACTGTGGTTCAGAATTGGGAGAAGTCCAGTGCACCAGTGGTGTTGAAGGCAGTGGAATAGTGTGCAAGAAGTAAGAAAGAGCGAGGCGACCACACATGCATGCATGCATGCATGCATGCATATATAGTGGCTGGCTATCTACGTACTAGTATTTGTTATCTCAGAATAAAGAGCGAACAACAACTATATCGCTCATAACATGCATGCATGTTTACTATTACTTCTGTTTGTGTTATGAATAACTTAATTCCTTCAACTGAACAAGTTATCCCATTTTCTTTTACTTAGTAGTAAGCAATATTATCTAAGTAAATTATCGTCATCATCCGATCATTCTCCATACACATTTTAATTACCAATTATTGATCTGACATCAACTCTCTATTTTTTTTTTTTGCCAAATACATATATACTCAATTCAAGGTAGCTTTGAGCATGAGAGAGAAATACCATAAAATATAGGTACCCAATTTGTACTTAGGTAGAAATAGCTTTCAGCATGAGTCACCCCCTTCTATCTCTTAGACGATTCCGGTCCCCCTCTCGATCCCATGTCCATCGCCTCTCAGCTCCTAGGCGGAGGCTTGATGACCCCAACCCACTTTCCAAGTTAGGGTTCAGACCACTCCAACTCTAGAGCTAGGGATCAAGAGACCCCAACCTACTACCGTTTGGAGCCGGACCTAGCATCGGAGTAATTCTCATTTCTGACAAACAACAATAACCTAACCCTATAATTTGTAATTTTTGTTAATTTTGTTTAAATTAATTCTATGCTAGGGTTAAGTTAATTAGTTGTAATTTTTTTTTTTAATTTATCATATTGTATTTCATGCTAGGGTTAGGATTAGATTTGACAACTTTTTCATATTTTATATTTTGATTATGGTTAGTTTGGTTAAATTTGTCGTATTTTATTTTTAGTTGACGGATTGGGCCAATGTTAATATTAGAATACAATATAGGCATTATATTACATTTAGTCATAATCACGTTCATGTGCGTTAGATGTACAAAAAAAACTATAATATTGTTAACAAATTTAAATTAATTAAAATATTTTAAATATGCTTTGAATATATTTCAATTATGATTTGTCATAGATATGTTTTTAGAATTTTGGATATACATTTTGTTAGGTAATACCACACACTTAGTTTAAATATAATTTAAATATTGAATATATTTTAGAATTTATTATATGTTAAGTTAGTTAGAAATTTATATTTTATTTTTAACTACGGTACATTTGCGATTAGAAAGATTTTTGAATTTTTTTTATTTAGTGGAAGAAATAGATACGGCTTTGAAAGGCACATTTTTGTGCCGTTTTCAAACCGTATTATAAGACTAGAGATTAGAGATATTGGCGGTTAGTTTGGATTAATGTGTGATGGCAGGAGTAGGAGGTATATTTGCAGGTTTTTGATCGATATAAATAAGTAAAACTCTACCAAAATATTTTTAGAGGTGGATGTGATCAGTTGCTGATAAAAATTTAATTTATTTTTATCACTTGCTTGCAAGCAGACATGCACTAAATAGGAAGTTGGTTCACACTGGTACGTACTTCCTTGACTGAAAATATGAGCTCTACATAGAGGATATATATAAGGTTTACATAATACTGTAGAGAATATTCTCATGTCTTCTATATGAATCTTTGCTTTGCAATCCTTATTTTTGGATTTAGTAGCGCTCTCTATCAATTTTAGGGAGTGTTAATTTGGTTTCAATCGATCATACATATAAAGTGATAGGAAGTGGAAGGTGAGACTCACTTCCACATAGTGTACTTGTACTTTTCATTTACTTACAATTACGAAACACAGGTACAGGTAGTGGTTTACATTAAATATTACTCATATGTATGAATTCAAATTTTCAAATGTTGACCGCAGTACGTATGTGTATCTACCGGGCATAATCATCCGCAGCCGAACAAAAACAATGAATCGATATTTTCTTGATCGTACCTGGATGTATAATCGCCAACATGACATGAGTGGATGTATAATCGCCAACATGAGTGCAAAATTTGTATCAATAAACTGTAGTTGAGACTGTAGTTGAATAATTTCCCAAGTAGGCCACTAACCGACCGAAATTCATAGATGACAGAAAAATCAAGTGTCAAGTGTCCTTTGTTGAAGAGGTGATTTTTGTGAGGGAACATCTCATCTGGAAGTTTTTCGTGTGTAACTAACTACAAGCAGTGGAGCTCCTAAGGAGAAGTTGTATATGCATAATCTCAGTCCACACATTTGTTGTGGAGACGATTTCGAACAATATGGGCCTAATTTTGATCTGGATGATCTGAACCATAAAGCAATGGGATCTTCGATATGTTCGTAGATGCAAATACTTCCTTCTACCTGAGTCGTGATGCTCATCCGTAGTAGTGTCTTTAGTTTTGAGCTTGTTGAACACTAAGTCTAATTTTAACTTGTCACATTTGATTCCATTGATCAATAGATTCACCATCACCTCCTCAACAATGATTTATGTATTTTTTTTAGCGTTAATTGTACTTTTTATTCTATTACTATTGTACTATACTAGGTTTGGATGTTATTTCTCTTTAGATGATGTAGACTTATTACTATATCGTCGGATGATTTGTTTGCATTTCTGTAAATAAAGCTAAACATCAAAGTGGAAAATTAACATCAAGAAATTGGCCGACTATAACAAAAACATGCATATGTCCAATGAAGTCATACATAAGAAAACATTAGGCCCGATCCAAAAGCGAGCCCACGTTAATTGAAGGGACTTGGGCTGTCTTCTGTTTAAAACTGTATCAGCAACTCTTTATTGGTCGGTTGCATCATCTTGAGAGACGTGGATAATTATTGGCATTTGTATTGGAAGTGTCGACTATAGCATTCTTGCCATCAGCATTAACTGGAGATTCAGAATTGTTTGCAGCAACAGTGAACCTTCTCTTATTCATCAATTTTCCTCTCTAAAATTCAATCAGTTTTTTGTGCTTGATGGATGAATTAGCAAAGCCATATATAGAGTTCTTCATCCTATTGTTTCTTGCTTGCTAAAAGATGGGAGTTTGATAATTTTATACTTGAGTGCTTAGTCAACTATTATTTTGATAAGTTGGGCTAAATTATGTAGACATGTGGTTTATGTACGACTTATGCCCCTTAGAAGGCCAATGGGATCCTTGTATTAATAACTTCAGAAAAAGTACCCAAAATGCTTTCCACATAACAAAATTAGCAAAATCTATAAATCTCATATTATAGACCAATTTCCACCCAATTTTCTAATATTCTCAGCATATTTTTTTTCAGAAAAAGTAAATGAGTACATTGAAATTATAAGCAGTGTCTAAAAGATACCAAAAGATGGGAAATTTATCAATCTCCCAAGTTTAGCAAATACTACTAAAATAACCAGTTCAATGAAATGCTACTCCCCACCACCAAAATTAACCCCAAAAAGTAATTCTCAGATTGAAGACCATGTCCTTTCCAAAAGACCTAAACCTTTCAACTTAAATTTGGAATTTTTTTTTATAAATCTAAGGATTGAAGCAAACAAATACTCAAATTTTCCCAAATATAACCCTAAACCCACCTCAAATTCGAACGTGGTGGGGGCTGTATTTAATTATCAACATCATAAACACTTGATCAACTGGTTTACTCAGTCTGCAGCAATGGATCTAGGTTACTCTGGCCTAGCGTTCACTTGGAGGAATCGTCGATTAGCAAGCTTCAATGTGGCAGAAATTAAGATTGGACAGAGCTTTTGCAGACACGAAGTGAAGAACTCTTTATCCGAAGGAAGGCTGGTATCCTACACTTACCATGTATGAATAGTGATCACAACCCCATTATTTTTCTGAAGCTCTGCATTGGTACGAAGAAGAGATAGCTTGGATCCACGAGCCCTGACTTCCATGAAGTTACGATGCAATCCTAGAATAGAGCTGATACCACAGCTAGCAGACCTAGAGTCCAAGCTCAAAGACTTACTACCATCTCTTAAATCCTCGGGTAAGAAGCGTATAACTAATTTATCTGAGGACATCAAAAGAACTTAAAGGAGGCTACTGCATATTCAAAAATTTCCTATTAATGATCATATTGTTGAACAATAGAAGATACTTCAAGCAACATGCACCAAATAAACTATTACTCCAGGAAGAGCTATTTTGGAAGCAAAGATCAACTATATCTTAGCTTTAAGAAGGGGATAAGAACACGATTTTTTTCATATGATGGCTCATAATAGGAAATGGAAAAACTCTATTTCCTGTCCCAAAATGGAAAATGGAGATCAACCAGGCGTTTTAATCACAAGGATATTTGTAATTATCTGGTGAACCACTTCAAACTCCTATTTCAAGCTACTGATACTATTCAGTTCCTTCATCTATCTTCGAAGATTTTCACAAGATTTAGGTCCATGGAATTTTGTGGCATTTCTATTGCTGATGAGATCAGAGATAATACTATCAAAGCTTTTAGTCCATGTAAATCTCCTGGACCTGACGGATTTTCTATCCTCTTCTATCAGAAATGCTGGAAAATAGTTGGTAAAGAGGTGGTATCTCTCATCGAGGAATTCTTTACTACTTGTTCTATGCCTGATTTACTTAATCACTCGTTCATAGCTCTGATTCCAAAAGTGTCCAACCCTATTAGTCCTGCAGATTTTCGCTCTATCTCCCTTTGTAATGTAATATACAAAGTCATATCCAAAATCCTTGTTAATAGGTTACGTCCTATTCTTCAAAAACTCACCTGTCCATTCCAAAA
Source organism: Iris macrosiphon (assembly GCA_036927795.1). NCBI lineage: Eukaryota > Viridiplantae > Streptophyta > Magnoliopsida > Asparagales > Iridaceae > Iris > Iris macrosiphon. The sequence goes on along the minus strand of JAYESA010000017.1, from coordinate 155,436,726 downwards.
TGCCTTCGTCCCAGGACATCAAATTTGTGAAAATATTGTCATTGCACAAGAGCTTTTCTACTCTCTAACTAGATTTTCCCCTAATAAAAGTTCTTTTGCACTCAAAATCGACATGTCGAAAGCATATGATAAATTGAGTTGGGATGTTATTAGTCAAGTTCTTCAAGGTTTTGGATTGATTGGGAAATCCCATGATCTCATTATACAATGTATCAAGGCGGATTCATTTTCAATTTTGATCAATGAGTTTTCATCCCAAATTTTATGTCCTGGTAGTGGTATATTAGGCAAGGTTGTCCCCAATCACCTTACATGTTTATAATGTGTGGAGAAATCCTCTCTAAACAAATTACTAGTATGGAGACGTAATCTTTTCAAAAGTATCATACTTAACTCATACTCTGACTCATATTCTCACATTTTCTTTGCGGATGATCTCCTCCTTTTTGGACACTGTTCCATTGAGAATATCCTCCAGATAAAAGCTGTTCTCAAAACTTACGAATCCTGGTCAGGTAAACAAATTAACTTTGACAAGTTGTCCATCTTCTTTTCTAGAAAGCTCGACATGCATATGAGACAAATTTATATGAACATTCTTAATGTGAAAGTTATGAAATCCTCTAATAAGTACCTTGGTCATCTGCTTCTTCTCCCCAAAAGATATGCATCAACTTACTTAAGACTACTTGATTCTAGCTTGTCGAAACTAAAACTAATAGGATGGAAAGGTAAAAGACTTTCACATGCACTAAGGACGATACTCATTCAATCGACATTAGCCTCCCTTCCAATCTATTACCTTTCTTCATACCTGTTACCTAAGCAAGTTACTAGGAAACTGTCACAACATCAATGCCAATTCTGGTGGAGAGGGGCTGCCAACAATAGAAAAATTCATTTTACGGCTTGGCCTATCTTTACTAAACAGAAATATCAAGGGGTCCTCGGCATTAGAGACCCAGTGATCACGAACTTGGCTATGATTATGAAACTAGCATGGAGATTTCTTACTAGTCCTAATGCTGAATGGGTGAAGCTCCTGAGAAGTAAATCCCTATCAAAGTCACACTTTTGGACTGCTCGTGCTACATCCTCTTCATCTTAATTGTAATTGGTCCAGTATTTTGAAGAGCAGATATTACTCGAAAGAAAATGTTTATTGGTTTGTTGGTGTTGAAATTAGTTGTGTTTTTATTGATTGTCTCATTGGCATTATATAGCCTTACAGTCATTAATACAATGATCTCAATCATTATGACAATAATCTCATAATGGAATATCCTGTGACATATTCTGGCATCCCAAATATGTCCTCAGGATATTTCCATGTGCTTATACTATACTTAAATATGACACCCAACATACCATATCAACACTCCCCCTCAAGATGGATGAAAGATATTCACTAAGCCCATCTTGTCACATCCTCTAATCATGCTCACTGAGGCGAGTCCCTTGGTTAGTCCATCTGCTACTTGATCCCTGGTTGGAACATGGCCAAGCTCCAGTAATCCCCTATCCAACTTCTCTTTGATGAAGAATCTATCAATCTCGATGTGTTTGGTCCTGTCATGCTGTACTGGATTGTTGGCGATACTAATAGCTGACTGATTGTCACACCACAGCTTCATCTTGGCTCCTTGATCCAGCTTCAGCTCCACCAGCATATTCTTCAACCATAGCATCTCTGCAACTCCCAAGGCCATAGCTCTGTACTCTGCTTCAGCTGTCGATCTGGCCACCACAGACTGCTTCTTACTCCTCCAGGATACCAAGTTACCTCCTACAAATATGCAATATCCCGAGGTAGACCTCCTGTCATCAGCACAACTAGCCCAGTCAGAATCACAGTAGCCCTCGATGCTCACGTGATTGTTCTTCCTGAATATTAGTCCCTTCCCGGGAGAACCTTTCAAGTACCTCAGAATCTGGTACACTGCATCCATATGACCCTTCCGTGGGTCATGCATGTAGCGGCTCACCACACTTACTGCAAAGCAGATATCAGGACGTGTGTGGCTCAAATAGATCAACTTGCCAACCAGTCTCTGGTATCTGTCCCGATCAACTGGTTCTCCAGCCTCAGCATCAATCTTGAACCTCTGATCTATTGGTGTCGCTGCAGGTTTGCACCCCAACATTCCAGTTTCTGTGAGAAGGTCCAGTGCATACTTCCTTTGAGAGAGAACAATCCCCTCTGCTTCTCGAGCAATCTCAATCCCAAGGAAGTACCGAAGAAGGCCGAGATCCTTCACCTCGAATTCCTTGCTAAGCTTTCCTTTGAGTTGGGCGATCTCCTGCTCATCATCTCCTGTGATAATCATATCGTCCACATACACCGCAAGCATGGTGATGTGGCCTCCACTCCGACGGAAGAACACAGTATGATCAGCATTGATCTGCTGATATCCCATCCCTATCATCGCCCTTCTGAATCTGTCAAACCACGCTCGAGGAGACTGCTTCAGTCCATAGAGGGACTTCTTCAACCTACAGACCTTGCCCACTGTCTGATTGGTGCCAAATCCTGGTGGTATCTCCATGTACACCTCCTCCACTAGATCTCCGTGAAGAAATGCATTCTTCACATCCAGTTGGTGTAGCTTCCATCCACCATTCGCTGCCAGAGAAATCAGAGTCCTGATAGTGCTCATCTTTGCAACTGGTGCAAAGGTCTCGTCATAGTCGATGCCGTACATCTGACTGTATCCTTTGGCTACTAGTCGAGCTTTGTAGCGCTCAACCTGTCCATCTGGGTTCTGCTTCACGGTAAAGACCCACTTGCATCCAACTGCTCTCTTTCCCTCTGGCAGTCTCACAAGCTCCCAAGTGTGGTTCTTCTCCAGAGCTCCCAACTCCTCGTGCATTGCCGCTTTCCACTTCGGATCGTTCTTGGCATCCTGCCAATTGTTAGGTACAGTAATACTATCCAAAGATGCTATAAATGTTCCATGAGAAGAAGAGATATGGTCATAAGAAAAAAATTGAGCAATATCCCAACCATATCTGTTTGGAGGATTTCCTGCATTGCTGCGAGTGGTCCTCCGTACAGATAGTGGTATGGGAGGAGTAGAAGTAGGAGGAATGATATCTTGTGAAGGAGGGGGTATCACCTGAAGGGGGGTTGGTGTCGGTGCCTCAGGAGTTGGGACGAACGCAGGCAAGGGACTTGGCACTGGCACTGTCGGTACTGGTCCTGCAGTTTGCTTCTCTCTCCTGCTGTAGGTAAGTAACTCTCCCTGAGCCGTATGCCTAACACCTTCACCTTCTTGTCCCTTCTCCGTGCCTCCATGCCAAACTTCTAAATCGGTTACCACCATGTTCTCCATCTCCCCCTCTCGCCTAATACTGGCAGTATTAGGCGTGTTGTGTGAAGTTCCGTCCTGGCGGTAGTATGGCTCATGCTCCCGAAAGTGGACATCCATATTGACAAACTTCTTCTTCTCTACTGGACTCCAGCACACATACCCCTTCTGGGTCGCCGAGTAGCCTACGAAGATGCATTTGACCGCTCTAGGGTCAAGTTTCCCAACTGATGGCCTGTTGTCCTTCACAAAACACACACACCCAAACACCTTCAGTGGGTGTCACGCCCCAGTCCCAAAATATCGAGGGACTGGACACGTGCACAATGGCCAGCAGCACGCACCGATGGACAACCCAATTTAATGGATCCATCAGGACATGCTTAAGCTGTAGTCTAACAGTAAAATGTTACAAGACTCAGGTTATTCTAATCTCATCCACAACAGATAAACACAGATAAAGACAGGGTAATGCAAATAAAATAAGCTGATCTCAATAAATATCTCGGGAAACAATCCGAGAATATGTCTGGTACAACAGATACAAATAGACAGGAAATAAACAACTGGAAATAGAAATAACTGACTACATACGGCCAATGCTCAGGAGAAGTCCTCTGGTGCGAGCTCGTCTTCCGGTCCTGGTACAGCTCCTGGAAGTGCTCCTGTACGATAAATCTCTAGATGGATCTCTTCGGTTATACCTGGGGACATAATCCGGATCCAGGTCCTCAGGGGACAGCAAGGTACAGAAAATACAAGCCAAAATAGATGCAGTGCAGCAATAAATAAGCAATAGGGTAAACTAGATAACCAGCTAAGTGATATGCAACATGAGAGCAGTACAAGAACTCAGGCTGAAACTACTACAAACTCTGTGTCGGGGAGCCGGTTGCAGTGATATCATGTAGTTGTCCAGCTCGTGGTGAGACTTAAGACGCCGGCATAATATAATATCAACCTGTAGCTTGTGTGTCTCTCCCCACCCAATATAATCACGCATATCATGACCATAACGTCTCATGTCCATGTCAGCGGGATTATAGCTAATGCAACAAGTCATAATGTCTATAAAATATCACTGTCAAGTCCTGTATCCTATACAGAATCACCTCGAATGTCTCAGGAAGACTCTGTCTCATGAAATAGTGTCAAGTGTCCTGGGTTCTGGTGTACTTGATAGGACAAGTACGAGAATAAGGGTATCGATTGTCCATCTCTAATGACGTACTCAACACCGCGTATGGGGTTGGCACCCGACTATGATCGGACACTAAGCACGTCACAAGTTTCCTAGGTTAAGCAGTTAAAACAAGTTACATATGGATCTACCAGAATTCAAGTAAAATACTATAACAGAAATTACTGAGAATTTACAAGCTCTATGTTCTCACTGATGCAAAATTAACCAAGAAAAATATATAGCAAGCTGCAGCGTTTGGCAAGGTACACTTGCCTGTGGTTCCGGCTCTGATTTCGGCTCTGACTTCAGTTGAAATTGCAGGCGGTACTCCGGTTGCTGAAACAAACATCACCATCAGATCCAGAAAATATCGATCAGCTAGAAACGCCTGTCCTTGGGTCCAATTTGGAGACAAGGGCAGAAACGGCAGTTTCGGGTCAAAACGGGGTCCACATGCGGGCCCGCTTTGCACCGAAAAATACGTCAGGATCAAAGGTCTCCAAATTCTCCAAACTTAGTGTCAACAGGTCAGGAACGATGATACGAACCCAACGGAACTTCAAGAATTGGATTCCGATGAGCCGAACACAAAATCGCCCGTCGAGCGGGGCCTGTGGGGCCCACAACACGCGATTTCGTCAACGTTCTCAGAATCGAACCAAACTTGACCCACAGGACCAGCGTATCGCTACGAGTCCGATGGCGCAAGTTTCGTATCGATCCGACGTGTGTACACAAAGTTAGGTCAAATTACAGAAAATGCGGATACGGGGCGATGTCCGCGGATACGCGTTATTCCGGGGTGCACGCACCCCCGAATCAGCTTCCGCTAATTCTCACACGTCCGTATCGACGGGGCGCACGTATCTGTGAAGACCGCGCGCGAACAAGTCATCCCGTTTGGCGGGGCGTACTCGGTTCCGGGGTAAAACAGGGTCTGGGTTTTTTCCTGTTTTTGGATCGCGGTGTGCGATCACCACAGGACGCGATGTCCCGAACAGTTTATCCGGACACCGAGAGGGTCATACAGGCTTCGCAACGCAATTTGCGGAATCAAAAATAGAGCTACGAGCAAAAATATACACGCACCTGAAGGGGACCCGAAAACCAGGGTCGAACCGTGTCCGACACGTGTCCGACTCGTGTCGGACATAGGGGCTGAATTAGGGTTAGGGTTCTCGCCGGAGGACGGCGCTGGGCGGCCGGGCTGTGGCGGAGGGGCCGGAGCTCTGCGGCGAGGTGGCGCGGCGCTTGAGCGGAGGTGGCGGCGGCGAGCACGGCGGCCGGAGGCGGCTCGGGTTGCCCGAGCTGCTGCTGCTGTTGCGCTGCGGCTGTTCGTCGCCGGAGACAAAGGAGGAGGCGGAGGAGGGAGCTGCGGCGGGCGGCGCGTCGTCGGCGAGGCGGCGCTGGCGGCGGCGGCTCGAGGCAGTGGAGGGGGAGATGGCCGAGAGGGGGGTTCTTATAGGGGAGGGAGAGGGAGGAGCGGCCGGGGAAGGCGGTGGGTGGCGGTGGACGTGGGGGTACGTGGCGAGCAGCGCGGCGCGAGGCGGGCGGAGCGGCGCCGGACGCGGCGCCGGACGCGGCGGGCACGGGAAGAGAGGGAGTCGTGGGGGAGAGAGAGGGGCGTGTCGGGTTTGGCTAGCGGGCGGGTCTGACCGACCCGACCCGACCCGCTAGCGGCGCGGGCTGGGTTTGGGTTCGGGCTGGGCCCGGTGGGCCGGGCCCAGTGGGCTGGGGTTTTAGAAATAAAAAAAAAAAATTAATAATAATAATAATAATAATAATCATTAAATTAATAAATAAATAAATAAATAATTAAATATTTAAATAAATAGTTTTTTGGCATTTAAAAATAGGTCCGGGGTCCGATAAATTCCAGAAAAATTGCCCTAAGTCCAGTTTTTCATTTTACATCCAAAAATATTATTTTCATAATATTTTATTATTGTTTATTATCAATTAAAAATCATTTAATAATTAAAACCCTGTTTTTAAATTACAGAAAATTCCCAGAAAATTTCAGAAAATTGTGAAAAATACAGTTTTGAAAATTTTGAAAAATTAGGGGGTTTACAGTGGGAGTATCCCACTATTATTGCCTTACAATACCTCACATGGGGACTTCCATCCGAGGACCTTCGAGGGCATCCTGTTGATGAGTTGAGCTGCTGTCAACACTGCATGTCACCACAGACTCTGTGGGACATTCATGTCGATCATCATACTTCTTGCGACCTCCAGAAGGTGTCTGTTTTTCCTTTCTGCAACTCTATTTTGTGCTGGTGTGTATGCACAGGTGGTCTGATGCTGTATTCCGTGTGCTGACAAGTATTCTGCAAGCGTCCTGTTGGTATACTCCGTTCCATTGTCAGACCTCAGTACCTTCACAACTGCTTTATACTGAGTCTGGACATGCTTATGGAAATCCCGAAAACAAGCAGGTACATCATTCTTATTTTTCATCAAATATAACCAGGTAACACGAGAGACACACTCAATGAAAGAAACAAAGTACTTATAACCATTCATAGTGTTAGTAGCACATGGATGCCAGACATCAGAATGTACTACCTCAAAAGCAGAAGTGCTCCTATGACCCGTGCCAACATATGAGCTCCTAGTAAGTTTTCCTAACTCGCACGCATCACATACTAATTTCTCTTGATTTGTTTTTGCATAAATCTCTGGATACAACTTACTTAGAGTATCAAAGGAAGAATGTCCCATCCTCCGATGATGGAGTATCAAGGTATCCTCAGTCCTCTACTGCAGTCCTTTCATGCCAGCCTTCTCTGCCATAGATACCAATGCTGAGTCCAGTCCTTCTCGATCTAGGTACCACAGTCCCTCATGCCAAGTGCCACTCCCAAGTCTTCGTCCTGTCCCTTTCTCCTGGAAGGTCACCTTAGGAATATCAAAAGAAACAATGCATTTAAGTTGGAGGATTATAGAACTAATGGACAAGAGACTGACTGGAAAGGATGGAGCATGTAAAACATTGGATAATCTTACTGAACCTGTACAATTAACAGTACCCTTACCGACCACTGGCTGGAAAGTGCCATCAGCTGTCTGAATGCTGTCTGCTGATGCTAGGTGAGTGTAGGAAGAAAACTCACTAGCATTCCCCGTCACATGCCGAGATGCTCCCGAGTCGACAATCCAGTCTTCTGATGGATGGACATACATGGCAGCGTTGCCCCTAACAAAGAATGAGGTGGACGCCTCCTCTGTTCTACTCCTCATATCTCCCAGTGCCTGGTCCTCCACAGTAAATGTGCCATCAGCTTCTCCGTTCCCTTCTGATATCAGGAGGTTCGCCCGATAACCTCCTCGGCCGCCTCGTCTACCCCCTCGACCACGACCACATCCTCCATTATATCCTCGTCCGCCGAATGGTCCTCGTCCACCACCTGAATCTCCCTCCCTAGGTGGTTTGGTACAAGCATACCGATGATGACCCATCTCCCCACAGTTGTAGCACTGCCGGTTATGCTGCCAGGGCTCTCCCTTAGATCTTGTGTTACCTGAGCTGGTGATCACTAGTGCTGACTTTGCTTCGGGGGGACCACCTGTCCCGGCTTGCAGCCTGATGCGTGTCTCCTCCTGGATCATGGCTGAGATAGCCTCCTCAAGGCTAGAGATCTTTGGTTGGGCTAGAAGTAGGGCCGTCCTCTGTACGAAAGCTGCAGTCAGCCCTTTGAGGAACTTCATCGTCCTCTCCTGCAGACACACCTGTCTCTCCTTACACTTAGGGTCCCCGCAGCTCGCCCGATCTGAGGAGTGATCATAATCCAACCACAGACGCTCCAACTCTGTGGCATACTCCTGCACTGTCACGCCCCAGTCCCAAAATGAGAGGAACTAGGACACGTGGCATTGGCCAGCTGACACGTCACTAAGGGTTTTATGGACCCACATGAACGTGCTACGCTGTCCTAAAATTACTATAAGTCTAATACAAGCAAATCTATCTCATCCACAGAAAATGTCAGGAAATAGTGCTGAATATATATAATGCTGAGTCTGAAAATATAATAATACACATCTTGTGGGAACAAACCCACTACAAAAATATAATAAAAGTGCAGTAAACCAGATAGACTAAGTATCGTCTATCTAGCAAAATATCTCCATCTCCAAGAGAGCAAGCTTCTAGAATCAGGTGGACTCTGATGGTGTCTCCTCTAGTTCTTCCTCAGTAGCACACTTGGTCTCCTGTCCGGGACCATACACCGTAGGATAGAATGCCTCGTCTAAATCTGGAAGGGAACCAGGTCCTCAGTGGGACATAACAAGATACAAGAAACAACATGCCAGGTATGTAAATACTGAATAAAATAAGTAAATACAGGGTGCTAACCATCTAAGTGAAATGCAAGTAAAGACCTTGTAGTACGCATGGGAAAGTGTAGGTTTGACATATGCTGACTTAATTCACCAATCGTGTTGACTGGCTAGTATATGTGTCATATGCCCCCGGACACACGGGTAGCTCTGCAATCGACCATCTCTGAAGAGTATGGTACGAAGGATAAATGACTCTTGGAGGGGGTGTCCCATACGTCTACTAGTTATCTTTCCCGCCCAATATAACTAAATGCCAAGTCGTACTTTTCCTGAGTTTCCTGATTTTATGCTAAACCGTGATGCATGTCATACGTACTGGTAGCTAATCAATTACGCAGCTCGCATCCCAATATGTATTGCAACCATGTTGCGTGTTCCCGTGATAGGGTCTAGGAAGATATTAGGATATCCTCGCAGTTGTTGGTAAGTCTGTAAAATACTAAGTTATTTACACTACGTGTCAACGTATTTGTTGACTGTACCTGAGGCAAGCTCAGGTACTCTCAGTTATATGGAATTCAGGAAAGAAAATAGCATATAACAGCACTTGAATTTAAACAGTAACTTGGCAAGGTATACTTGCCTACTTCCTGATTGTATTGGACACCTGATCCCACTGTCAAGACTGAGGGTCCTTGTGACAGGGGGTCACTGACTGTGCTGGAGATGTTTTCTGTTTTAAAAAAATATTTACAGGATTCGTAAATATCAATTTAAATAAAAGGGTACTTAATATATATAGTATATATATATAGATATAGCATACATAGTATGTATATATATAGCATATATAATAGGTATACGTATATGTATATATATATTTACATATATATAAAGGAAAGGGAAATGCAGAAAAAGATACATATATACATACATATATATGATATAATAAATAATATATATATAATAGGTAATATATACATATATAGATATATAGATATATATATTCTCATATATATATATATATATATATATATATATATATAAAAGAAAAAAAATGCTGAAATTTAAATGTACATATATATTATTATGTATATAATATACTTTATAATAATTATATATACATTATACATAATTATATAGATATAAATATATATATAAAAGAAAATAAAAAGATGCAGGAATTAAACATACATATATATATTTATATATATACATACATATATATGATATAGTATATATATATATATATACATATAATTATATAGTTAAATGAAAAGCATATATATATATATATATATACATATATATTATATGTATATATATAATAAATACTAAGTATAAATATATATAGATATATAAGAAAAGAAAAAGGAAAAATTATATATACATAATATATTACAATATATATATATATACTTTGTATATATATATATATAGGTATATAGTAATAGTAATAATTATATATATATATAATATATATATAATTATATATAGAATACATATATATATAAATATATATACATATACATATGTATATATATAAATATATAAAAAAAAGAGAAAAACAGAAATTATAAATAAATAATATATATTTATATACTGTATAATTTACAGTATTTAAGTATATATATAGCATATATAATTAAATATATATATACATAGATATACATATATATATAAAGAAGAAAAAGAAATTATATATATATATTACATATATATATATAATAATTAAATAACAAAAAAATAAAATGCATAAATAATACATATATATCATACTGTATAAAATACAGTATTTATATTATATATACTATATTTATATTATATATATATATATAATTATATAATTACATATATATATATATATATATATATATATATATATATATATATATATATATATATATATATATATAGATATATATATATAGACATATATAAATAAATAATAATAAAATAAAAAAATGCAGAAATTTATAAATACATAAATACTGTATTTATACAGTATTATATTATTAATAATAATATAATATTAATTATATATAATAATATATATATATAATTTATATATAAATATATACACATATATACATAATATACATGCACATAGGTATATCTAGGTATTTTTGTATAATACATACGTATTATACCTGACAGGGTGGCAGGGGAGGTCCACGGCGAGTCGCCGGCGGGAGGACGACGGCGGAGCTGACGGCGGCCGGCCGGAGGGTCGACTGCAACAGCAGCAGCAGTTGACAGCAGGAGCAGCAGTGCCGGCTTGCAGCGGCGGCAGCGGCGTCAGTGGCGGTGGTGCGGTCGGTGCAGGGCGGGGGATCGACGGAGGGGAGGGTGGCGAGCAGACTGGTGGTGGTGGTGGAGGTCAGGGGTGGCGGTGGTGGTGGCTGGAGGCGGTCGGGATGGGGGTGGTGGTGTAGTCGGGGAGAGGGGTCGGGGCTCTGTGGAGGTGAGGGCGGCGGCTGAGGTGGTCGGGGGTGGCAGGGGGTTGGTCGGAATGGTGGAGGAGGTGGCGGCGAGGCGTTTGGGGGTGGTGGCGGTGGTCTACGACGGCCGGAGGATGCGCTGGGGGTGGATGGGAGTGGTGGTGGTGCTGTGGTGTGCAGGTCGGGGTAGGGTCTGTGGTGGTTCAGGGCGGCGGAGGCGGTATCCGGATAGGGGTGGTGGTGGTCGGAGGGAAGGGCAGGGGGAAGTCGACGGGTTCGGCGGTGGTCCGGTGGGCGGAGGGTGGCCGGGGCGGTGGTGAGGTGTGGTCGGAATGGGGGGGGTTTGCTCGGGTATTTATAGGGGTTTTGGGGAGTGGCAGAGTTGTAAATAAGTAAAAGTTTAGGGGCTTTTAGGTAATTTTGGGTTTTTAGATATTTATGCAGCCTTTTGGATATTTTTGTGGGCCCCACATTACACTTGGACGGTCCACATTCACCAGCCAATGGGGGAATGCCACCTAGCACTGCATTTTTGTATAAAAACCCCCGAAATTTCCTAATTTGCAAATAGGTCCTAAAATGGGTATTTTGCGTAATTACGTAATTTGCTTATTTAAAAATACTGATTCCTGGAAATACTGATTTACACAAAAATGAAGGGGAAACCTGGGGGAGTGCCTTGGGGGGGTGTGGGGGTGAGTCTGGGCAGGGGCAGGGCCTGGTTCTTTAGGTGATACGGGTCACCGTATTTATTATTTAATAAATACTGCGCACGATGTTCTCTAATTATTTAGAGGCAGGTAGGGTCATAATTTTACTACGGTGTCAATATACTAATTGTAGTATATCTAAAGTAGAATATTATCGTATTTTTGTTTGGATAAAACAGGTGCCTGTTGGTTCTAAATTTCTAGGGGTACAGAGATGGTTAAAAGAGCAAGAAATAAAATAGGAATTAAATACAAACTTTTGTAACGATACTTGTGCGTCTCAAACGAGGCTCAAAATGACTCATCTGGGAGTTGCACAAAATTCTGAAAAATAGCCTAACATGTCTAGGGCAGGTATGTGAATTTGTTTGGAAAGTACAGCTAGTGTAATGCTCTAATTAATTATGTGAAGTACAGGTGTAATTTGAAAAGGATATGTAAACAAAATAAATTTTAAAAAGTTACAGAAATTCTAATTAGCTAAAATAATTCTAATTTACTGAAATCTGGTCGAGGGAGTTTACAATCTATCCTCCTTAGAATATTTCGTCCTCGAAATAAAAACAGACATATATGCGAATAAAAAAATTGATTTAAAATATTAGGACATACCCTGGTTTGGAAATAGATGGGGGAAACGTTGTCGAATATTCTCTTCTCGTTCCCAGGTTGATTCACCTGGTGCATGATGTCTCCATGCAACACGAACTAGAGGGATAGTCTGGCCTCGCAACACCTTCTCGCTACGATCTAGGATCTCTACAGGTTCCTCCTGGTATGATAGGCTCGGCCCAACGGTGATCTCTGAATGGTCCAGTACATGACTCGGGTCTGGAATGTACCTCCTCAGCTGAGATACGTGGAAGACGTCATGTACTCCTTCCAAGGTCTGAGGTAGAGCTAGTCTGTAAGCAACTTCTCCGACGCGTTCCAACACATCGAAGGGTCCAATGTACCTTGGACTCAGCTTTCCTCTTCCTCCAAATCTTATAGTACCTCGGGTAGGTGAGATCTTCAAGAACACATGTTCTCCCACTTGGAACTCTAGAGGTCGTCGATGAACGTTGGCCCAGTGCTTCTGTCTGTCCTGTGCAGCTCGTAGGTGTCCTTGTATCTTCTTTACCTTCTCTACCGTACGAACAACTAATTCTGGTCCCAAGATCTGTCTTTCGCCAATATCGCTCCAACATACTGGGGAACGACATTTCCTGCCATACAATGCTTCAAAGGGAGCCATTTGAATGCTCGCTTGATAGCTATTGTTGTAGGAAAATTCCACCAGGTGCAAATGATCTTTCCATGATCCGCTGAAATTAAGCATGCAGGCTCTCAGCATATCTTCGAGTGTCTGGATGGTGCGCTCTGATTGGCCATTTGTCTGAGGATGATACGAGGTGCTGAACTTGAGGCGGGTACCAAGACTTTCTTGCATACTTCGCCAAAAGTAAGATGTAAACCTCGTATCTCTGTCAGATACTATGCTGACTGGTACTCCATGCAGACGCACTATCTCCTTCATGTACATGTCCGCCAAGACTTCGGTAGATTGTCCTACTCTGAAGGGTAGGAAATGAGCAGCTTTGGTGAGCCTGTCTACGATCACCCATACAACATTACGACCACTGGGACTTCTTGGGAAGCCCGTGACAAAGTCCATCGTAATGTGTTTCCATTTCCACTCGGGTATTGGGAGAGGTTGAAGTAGACCGGCAGATCTCTGATGTTCAGTCTTGACTTGCTGACACACCAGGCATTTTGCCACAAAGCGTGCTATCTCTCGCTTCATTCTATGCCACCAGTAGTATTGGGAGAGGTTGAAGTAGACCTGCATGGGCCACCACTAAAACCATGTCACGCCCCAGTCCCAAAATGAGAGGAACTAGGACACGTGGCATTGGCCAGCTGACACGTCACTAAGGGTTTTATGGACCCACATGAACGTGCTACGCTGTCCTAAAATTACTATAAGTCTAATACAGGCAAATCTATCTCATCCACAGAAAATGTCAGGAAATAGTGCTGAATATATATAATGCTGAGTCTGAAAATGTAATAATACACATCTTGTGGGAACAAACCCACTACAAAAATATAATAAAAGTGCAGTAAACCAGATAGACTAAGTATCGTCTATCTAGCAAAACATCTCCATCTCCAAGAGAGCAAGCTTCTAGAATCAGGTGGACTCTGATGGTGTCTCCTCTAGTTCTTCCTCAGTAGCACACCTGGTCTCCTGTCCGGGACCATACACCGTAGGATAGAATGCCTCGTCTAAATCTGGAAGGGAACCAGGTCCTCAGTGGGACATAACAAGATACAAGAAACAACATGCCAGGTATGTAAATACTGAATAAAATAAGTAAATACATGGTGCTAACCATCTAAGTGAAATGCAAGTAAAGACCTTGTAGTACGCATGGGAAAGTGTAGGTTTGACATATGCTGACTTAATTCACCAATCGTGTTGACTGGCTAGTATATGTGTCATATGCCCCCGGACACACGGGTAGCTCTGCAATCGACCATCTCCGAAGAGTATGGTACGAAGGATAAATGACTCTTGGAGGGGGTGTCCCATACGTCTACTAGTTATCTTTCCCGCCCAATGTAACTAAATGCCAAGTCGTACTTTTTCTGAGTTTCCTGATTTTATGCTAAGCCGTGATGCATGTCATACGTACTGGTAGCTAATCAATTACGCAGCTCGCATCCCAATATGTATTACAACCATGTTGCGTGTTCCCGTGATAGGGTCTAGGAAGATATTAGGATATCCTCGCAGTTGTTGGTAAGTCTGTAAAATACTAAGTTATTTACACTACGTGTCAACGTATTTGTTGACTGTACCTGAGGCAAGCTCAGGTACTCTCAGTTATATGGAATTCAGGAAAGAAAATAGCATATAACAGCACTTGAATTTAAACAGTAACTTGGCAAGGTATACTTGCCTACTTTCTGATTGTATTGGACACCTGATCCCACTGTCAAGACTGAGGGTCCTTGTGACAGGGGGTCACTGACTGTGCTGGAGATGTTTTCTGTTTAAAAAAAATGTTTACAGGATTCGTAAATATCAATTTAAATAAAAGGGTACTTAATATATATAGTATATATATATAGATATAGCATACATAGTATGTATATATATAGCATATATAATAGGTATACGTATATGTATATATATATTTACATATATATAAAGGAAAGGGAAATGCAGAAAAAGATACATATATACATACATATATATGATATAATAAATAATATATATATATATAATAGGTAATATATACATATATAGATATATAGATATATATATTCTCATATATATATATATATATATATATATATATATATATATAAGAAAAAAAATGCTGAAATTTAAATGTACATATATATTATTATGTATATAATATACTTTATAATAATTATATATACATTATACATAATTATATAGATATAAATATATATATAAAAGAAAATAAAAAGATGCAGGAATTAAACATACATATATATATTTATATATATACATACATATATATGATATAGTATATATATATATACATATAATTATATAGTTAAATGAAAAGCATATATATATATATATATACATATATATTATATGTATATATATAATAAATACTAAGTATAAATATATATAGATATATAAGAAAAGAAAAAGGAAAATATATATATACATAATATATTACAATATATATATATACTTTGTATATATATATATAGGTATATAGTAATAGTAATAGTAATAATTATATATATATATAATATATATATAATTATATATAGAATACATATATATATAAATATATATACATATACATATACATATGTATATATATAAATATATAAAAAAAAAGAGAAAAACAAAAATTATAAATAAATAATATATATTTATATACTGTATAATTTACAGTATTTAAGTATATATATAGCATATATAATTAAATATATATATATACATAGATATACATATATATAAAGAAGAAAAAGAAATTATATATATATATTACATATATATATATAATAATTAAATAACAAAAAAATAAAATGCATAAATAATACATATATATCATACTGTATAAAATACAGTATTTATATTATATATACTGTATTTATTTTATATATATATATAATTATATAATTATATAATTACATATATATATATATATATATATATATATATATATATATATATATATATATATATATATATATATATATATATATATATATATATATATATATATATATATATATATATATATATATATATAGACATATATAAATAAATAATAATAAAATAAAAAAAATGCAGAAATTTATAAATACATAAATACTGTATTTATACAGTATTATATTATTAATAATAATATAATATTAATTATATATAATAATATATAATAATATATATATATAATTTATGTATTATACAAAAATACCTAGATATACCTATGTGCATGTATATTATACCTGACAGGGTGGCAGGGGAGGTCCACGGCGAGTCGCCGGCGGGAGGACGGCGGCGGAGCTGACGGCGGCCGGCCGGAGGGTCGACTGCAACAGCAGCAGCAGTTGACAGCAGGAGCAGCAGTACCGGCTTGCAGCGGCGGCAGCGACGTCAGTGGCGGTGGTGCGGTCGGTGCAGGGCGGGGGATCGGCGGAGGGGAGGGTGGCGAGCAGACTGGTGGTGGTGGTGGAGGTCAGGGGTGGCGGTGGTGGTGGCTGGAGGCGGTCGGGATGGGGGTGGTGGTGTAGTCGGGGAGAGGGGTCGGGGCTCTGTGGAGGTGAGGGCGGCGGCTGAGGTGGTCGGGGGTGGCAGGGGGTTGGTCGGAATGGTGGAGGAGGTGGCGGTGAGGCGTTTGGGGGTGGTGGCGGTGGTCTACGACGGCCGGAGGCGGCGCTGGGGGTGGATGGGAGTGGTGGTGGTGCTGTGGTGTGCAGGTCGGGGTAGGGTCTGTGGTGGTTCAGGGCGGCGGAGGCAGTGGCCGGAGAGGGGTGGCGGTGGTCGGAGGGAAGGGCAGGGGGAAGTCGACGGGTTCGGCGGTGGTCCGGTGGGCGGAGGGTGGCCGGGGCGGTGGTGAGGTGTGGTCGGAATGGGGGGGGTTTGCTCGGGTATTTATAGGGGTTTTGGGGAGTGGCAGAGTTGTAAATAAGTGAAAGTTTAGGGGCTTTTAGGTAATTTTGGGTTTTTAGATATTTATGCAGCCTTTTAGATATTTTTGTGGGCCCCACATGACACGTGGACGGTCCACATTCACCAGCCAATGGGGGAATGCCACCTAGCACTGCATTTTTGCATAAAAACCCCCGAAATTTCCTAATTTGCAAATAGGTCCTAAAATGGGTATTTTGCGTAATTACGCAATTTGCTTATTTAAAAATACTGATTCCTGGAAATACTGATTTACACAAAAATGAAGGGAAAACCTGGGGGAGTGCCTTGGAGGGGTGTGGGGGTGAGTCTGGGCAGGGGCAGGGCCTGGTTCTTTAGGTGATACGGGTCACCGTATTTATTATTTAATAAATACTGCGCACGATGTTCTCTAATTATTTAGAGGCAGGTAGGGTCATAATTTTACTACGGTGTCAATATACTAATTGTAGTATATCTAAAGTAGAATATTATCGTATTTTTGTTTGGATAAAATAGGTGCCTGTTGGTTCTAAATTTCTAGGGGTACAGAGATGGTTAAAAGAGCAAGAAATAAAATAGGAATTAAATACAAACTTTTGTAACGATACTTGTGCGTCTCAAACGAGGCTCAAAATGACTCATCTGGGAGTTGCACAAAATTCTAAAAAATAGCCTAACATGTCTAGGGCAGGTATGTGAATTTGTTTGGAAAGTACAGCTAGTGTAATGCTCTAATTAATTATGTGAAGTACAGGTGTAATTTGAAAAGGATATGTAAACAAAATAAATTTTAAAAAGTTACAGAAATTCTAATTAGCTAAAATAATTCTAATTTACTGAAATCGGGTCGAGGGAGTTTACATGCACCGTCTTCTCTCCCTGTACGGTGTCATCAATCTCCCCCTTTATCTGGAAGACCCGTAAGTTGTTTCCCACACCATCATAGGTCCTTCTCAACTTCTCCCACACATCTTTCACCATCTCAATACCGTCTACTGTGGCGACAATAGACTGGACTAAGGTGTTGAGAAGCCAGATGTAGATCACCATATGAGTGGACTTCCACTCATCGCGTCCTGTCGAGCCCTCGTCCGGCTCTGTTGTCTCGCCCGTCAGGAACCCCTCCATGTTTTTTCCTGCGAGGGTTCTTCTCACCCGCCGTGACCAACTCAGATAGGTGGCTGGTCCATCTAATTTCAGATCGATGGAGGGAAGCTTCAACTCCGGCGACGTTCGTGTCGTGTTCTCACCAGCCGACATCGTCAACAACTTCATCAACGTCGCCACCTCTGCAGAATCTAGCTTCTTGGTGATCTCCTCCATCGATGCGTCGTCTATCCAATCATGTCACGTCCGCTCCACGACTCACGCTCGTCCTCGTCGTCTGCTCCTAGATCCGAACATGTCCCCACTTTTTTCAGATCTAGGCATCCCTATTAGGCGCTGTCTCATGCTGGTGCGGAGGAGGCGGCAGCACGCATGTCACAGTCGCCGTTGCAGCAGCAGCAGCAGCAGTAGTAGCCGTAACAGTAGCGGGACGGGACAGCAACAGCGAAGGGCGGCCTGCGAAGGGCGGAGAAGAGAAGAGAAGGGAAGAAGGGGGGGCGTGGAAGAGTTCGGTGGAGGAGATCTAGGAAATCCTCCTGTGGGTTTGTGGAAGCTTGGTGACGGCTAGGGTTTGTAAAAACTTGGCTCTGATACCAAGTTGAAATTAGTTGTGTTTTTATTGATTGTCTCATTGGCATTATATAGCCTTACAGTCATTAATACAATGATCTCAATCATTATGACAATAATCTCATAATGGAATATCCTGTGACATATTCTGGCATCCCAAATATGTCCTCAGGATATTCCCATGTGCTTATACTATACTTAAATATGACACCCAACATACCATATCAACAGTTGGTAATGGAGTAGATATTAATATATGGCATGATCCATGGGTTCAATCTAGACCGTACGTCTTATAATGTATTTGGCAACGAAGGTGCTAATTAATTTACAGGCTACTATGGTCAGTGAGTTGATTGACTCCCATGCATCTAGATGAAAATGTGATCTCATTGCATCATTCGTGCTAGGTGTCACGTCCCGGCTCCGAGGGCCATCCGGACCACCGCATCTCTCCGCCGGATCGGAGGACCGGACGCGAATCACAGCGCCTCGATACACCGGACGCTAATCACCGCTTCTCGACGCTTCCCGACGGGGCAAGGAATGGCCCGTTTGATACCGGGACGTGATGTCGTGCGAGCCTGGAATTGCGTCCGCACAAGGCGACATCGTTTAAGTTTGTCTAGCTATCATAGCATCAATCGAGTAAGCAGCGGAGGAACATTATTGCAATGCAATGCATTTAGCTAACTGAGTATTCAGGACAAATCGAGGGACTGGGTTCTCTGTTTACAAATGCATCATTCCATACATTATGCCCCTTTATACGATAGCAACTCGAGGCAATTGAAACCAGGATTCCGAGTCTTGGGGATTGAGGCACGCCTATCGCTCTCTCGGATGATCCAGTACCTGCAAGCAAGTAAACTGTTGGTGGGTCAGCACTTTTATAAGTACTGGTGAGATAAAACAACTGAACAGAAGCAAGCATTCACTAAAACCAATACTAAGTAATCATGTTGTAAAATATTATATTACTAGTGATCTTTCTAGTTTTACCTATGTTCATTTCATGCAGTTCGATAGCAGAATCATATTACTTCCTTTATAAAACATCTTTAGAAAACATAGTTTCATATGCGATATAAGCAAGACAAACCGATTGTTCTGTTTCAGGGTGTGCGCAGCATGTCTTGTGAGACTCTAGGAACAAATGCACATCTAGACACCAATGCATATCTTAGGGGCAGTCCATCTATCCAAGCCAACACAATGAACTAACTTATATGCAGTGCGGTCCCCGAGTAACTCAGGATCGACAGCTGTTGGTCCAGCAAACCAATGACTCATTTATCTGATGCTAATGGCAGCTGTGACTCGTGGTTGCTTTCCACTATCTGTAGCGCCCCGTTCTCCCGGTGCGGAGAGCGCGGCTAAGAAACACAAGACGGTATCGTTCGATCGGGATAGATTGAAACAAGAACTCGTCCTCGTTATGGATTTGTTTCTTCGGAATCGATTCCCACATTTAGTGGACCGCGCCCCAAGGATTAGCTTAGCGGCAGAGTCAGGAGGGACCTCTCCGCTGCTATCTTTTATTGCCTCAGTTTTCGATGTCGCTTGTTGCTTTCGTGCTTTGAGTTGGTTTTGGGATTTGCTTGTTTTCCTTGAACGGTTTTGATGGTTTTCATTATTTTCGTTCATTGACTTGCACTTCTATTCCGAGATTGGAAAGAGAGGAAGAAGTATTAATTGAGCTGTTCGTGTGCAGGTGAACGAGCAGTAGGCGGCTTGCGAGCAGAGTCGTGAAGTGCCTCTTTCCTTCTCCTTTCCTTCCAACCAAGTGAGTGGCTACCAACCCGATTAGCTAGCCCTGCTTCCAAGCTTCACACCAAAACTCTTGCATTCTTGTTGCCCCGATCAAACGATACCAAGTAATAATAAAAGATACCAAGATAAAAGAGAATAGACTTGGTAATACTGCTTGTCAATCAAACTTGTGAACGAATACTTGTATGCATGCTTGTTCGTTTGGAATGTTCATTATATGTTTCAAGTTAGTTAGAATGCATATCTCTATGAAATATTGTTATGCATATGGAACACACTTTTCTTTGCCATAGATGGATCATATAGGCTATGCAAAGACTGTTGTGTATGGAACTTGTAACGTGCTAGAAATTATCTTGAAACGTGCATGGATTGATAGAAAACTTAACGAACGCTTCGATCACGGACAACTTGTGCACAAGGTTTTGGAGGTTTCGCGGACGGTCGCTAGGGCGCTGGGACCGATCCGATCCGGACGGAACATATGGATTAGTCAATTGGAATTGAGGAAGTAAACGGCATGTGGCGGGGCTCGCAACCTGTGTCGCATATCGTTTTCTATCCCGTGACTATAACTCGTCCCTTCGTGGCATCAAGCCAGTGATCTAAATTATATATTTAAACCTGTTGTATACTAACTTGTGTCTTCGTGGCAGGGAAGGCATGGTAAGTATTGTGCAGGTAATTCAGACGGGCAGGTAAAATCCACCGAACGGTGGCACGTTCATTTCAGTAAATTCTATATGCTGCTTACTTGTAAATGAACTAAGGCAAGACAGAAATCCACAAATATGCATGCTTCATTAAAACAACGTGTTGATTGGTATAGTTCGGCTAGCTCGCCTTCACCAGCATGTTTCGATATGCTGACCCTCGTTGAAACAGGTTCTCCGCACCAAGGCGAACCGAGCGAGGAGCCAAAGTCGTCTTCCCGAATCCAGTCCAGCTGTAGGCGCATCCTGATCGCGCCGTCCTCGAAGCATTTTGAAGTCAGGAGCTTGCAACTCTTCATACACAAATGCAGCTCCGTGGCAAAGCTATCCTCCAGCCTGGAGGTCCTTATCATTTTGAGTTTATAAAGGGATGTAATGTACATGACTGCTATCTCATTTTGAGTCATCTCTTTTGTAAGCCGTTCGGCATATTAGCTAACTCGTTCAAGAGTTTGTAATAAATATTCATTATCAATAAAGAGAACTTTTCCATGTTTCAAATCTGTGTTTCAATTTATCTGCGTACTCTGAATATGTGCTTGCTATGCAAAATACTTTAGCCTTGTGCGGGCGCAACCCCAGGCCCGCACGGCATCACGATTCGGGGGACGCCCCAACGATTCTAAGGAATCGGGTCGTGACACTATCTCTGTAGCAGCCGTGACACATGCAGTTCAGCTCTCCACCAATAGCCATTGTCCGACCGATGCGAATGCATGAAACACTATCAAATAAACTCTAGTATACAGACGAGACAAACCACCAGACTATATTCTTTGTTGCGGTGGCAAGCCGCCTTATCTTTGAACACATTCAGGCACACGATATGGTTCTCTCAGAGCATAGGCGATAGTGAACATGTTCATGCAAACACATACTTTTAGACAAGCGATTTAGGGTCTCTTAGTTAAACAGACAAGTTTGTTTCAAAGACAAGTTAGGTGAGTTCGTTTATTAGCATGCAAGGCAGGTTCTATCATTCTCTTATGAAAACAGGCAAGCAAAAACTCAGATTTATTATTAAGGCGTGCAAGAATCAGAGAACGAAGTTCTGCCTACTCACCTTGATACATAATGCCGACGCAGAGCGGGGCATTACATACTTATCCACCAACAAAAAGTTTCGTCCTCGAAACTTCAAGGATAAACTTCTTGATACAACCAGAATGGAGATACCACCAGAATTCTGCACCGATAAGACAGTGGATAAGGTCAGTAGGTTGAAGAAGTCACTCTATGGACTGAAGCAGTCTTCTCGAGCTTGGTTTGACAGATTCAGGAGGGCGATGATAGGGATAGAATATCAGCAAATTATTGCTGATCATACTGTGTTCTTCCGTCGGAGTGGAGGCTACATCACCATGCTTGTGGTGTATGTTAATGATATGATTATCACAGGAGATGATGAGCAGGAGATTGCCCGACTCAAGGGAAAGCTTGGCAAGGAGTTCGAGGTGAAGGACCTTGGCCTTCTTCGGTACTTCCTTGGAATTGAGATTGCTCAAGAAGCAAAGGAAATTATTTTTTCTCAGAGGAAGTATGCGCTGGACCTTCTCACAGAGACATGGATGTTGGGACACAGACCTGCAACGACGTTGATCAACCAGGGGTTCAAGCTGTGTACTGAGGCTGGAGAACCAGTTGACCGAGACAGATACCAGAGACTGGTGGACAAGTTGATCTATTTGAGCCACACACGTCCTGATATCTGCTTTGTAGTGAGTGTGGTAAGCCACTACATGCATGACCAAAGGAATGATCATATGGACACAGTGTACAAGATTCTGAGATACTTGAAGGATGCCCCCAGAAAGAGATTGATATTCAGAAAGAATGATCACTTGAGTATCGAGGGCTATTGTGACTCTGACTGGGCTAGCTGTTCTGATGACTGGAGGTCTATCTCGGACTATTGCATATTTGTAGGAGACAACTTAGTCTCTTGGAGGAGTAAGAAGCAGTCTGTGGTGGCCAGATCGACAGCTGAAGCGGAGTACAGAGCTATTGCCTTGGGAGTTGCAGAGCTGCTATAGCTGAAGAGTATGTTGGTGGAGCTGAAGCTGGATCAATGAGCCACGATGAAGCTGTGGTGTGACAACCAGTCAGCAATCAGTATCGCCAACAATCCAGTGCAGTTGACATGACCAAACACATCGAGATCGATAGGTTCTTCATCAAGGAGAAGTTGGACCGTGAACTACTGGAGCTAGGTCATGTTCCAACCAAGGAGCATGTAGCAGACAGTATGACCAAGGGACTTAGTTCTGCATATATGATTAGAGGATGTGACAAGATGGACTTAGTGAATATCTTTCGTCCATCTTGAGAAGGAGTATTGGTATATTAGGATATTCTTGGTATATTTGTTGGTATATTAGAATATTCTTGGTATATTTGTTGGAATATTAAAATATTCTACATGAGATTTTAATGAGGTATTAATGTAAGATGAAGGGATTATTAATAAAAAATATAACAATTAATATTCTACAAATATTATGAATCAACATTTGATGGGGGTAGATACTCTACAACTGTCTGTCTAATTCATGGTCTCCTCCAACCATGCAATAATAAACTGTTGGAAAATGAATTAATTTTGATGGAGTTTATTATGGCAACTAGAACGAGGAGCTGCAGCAGTTGTACGAGATAATGAAGGACATTAATTTTCAGGGAGATCGAGTACAAGGTGGGAGGATCTCCTTTAGATATTTAGGCTGAAGGTTTGGCAATCCAACTGGCTAGCTATTATGGAGCTTTGTAGGAGGAAGAGGCTTGACAACGTTGTTATGATAGAAGGAGATTGTAAAGTCATCATTGATGCTATTATATTATCCATCCACAAGGAAGTACTGGACATCCCCTGGCGAGCATTGAAGAACCAAGAGAGGCTTTTAAATCAATTTACTGAAATTTCATTCAATTTCATTTCGAGAAGAGAGCTAATATGGCAGGCAGCTCATTTTTTAGCAGTACAAACACTATATATGTCACAACGATACATACCATGCATCTGTAATGGTTTTTGATGGACCTCCCTTATGTACTTTGGTTTATATTCTTCAAGATATATATGGCCAAGTTCCATTCTGAATCTTTATAAATGAGGTTTACTGTCTTCGTAAAAAACAGAAAAAAGAAAAAAGAAAAAAGAAAGGGATATTTTCGCAAAGAAATATATCTTCTGAATAAACCAACAAGACACAAAACTACCGAGTCCAAAAAAGAGAGTACCCTAAAATACATATATAGCTAGCCTTCTAATTAGGGCAACATGAAGCAAGGTTAACTGATCAATCAAAATTTATTTTTTAAATTAAAATTTGTACTAGTTGATCTTTCTGGATTTAAACTGGTTTTAGTTCTGAGGTTGAGTCGTCACTTCTTCTTCTTCTTCTTCCTCCTCCTCCTCCTCCTCCTCCTCCTCCTCCTCCTTTTTAATGATCTAATCTACTCCCTTTGCGTTTATTTTTGTGCAATCTCAAATTAGTGGAAGTTGAAGACGAGATAGAAAGATCCGGAGCAATACTTTCTTGACATGCAGTGTTAAAACATAGAAATCTAATAATAAATAAAAAATAGAAATATTGGGAGCTTAAATTGTTCCCACTACATATAATGATATAAGACAGATTACGTAAGATATTTATAATTTCTAGTGACTAAAATATTAGGAGATGCATACTAGGGGTGAGCAACGGTTCGGTTCGGTCCAAACCGGACCGCATTATTAAAAATCGAACATAAACCGAACCGACCTAGTGAAGAACCGAACCGAATCGCAATATTTCAAAACCGAAATAAACCGATCCGAAAAATTTCGGTTCGGTTATTTTATTTGTTCGGTTTATGGGCCTTTGTGTAATGGGCCGGAACGGTTCATTTTACAATGAACAAAATGGCCGAATTGAACGGTCCAACTAATAAAATTATTCTTGGCCCATCCAATATATTGTTGTTTGGCCCATTTTACAACAAATAACTTCAAACCCAACCTGGGCAATCAAATATACAAACCAAATTTCAATTAAAAAAAAATTTGAAGCAAAAAATTATAACAAAACAAAATGTACACAGTAGACTACACAGTCACACACAGTGCCAGTTATGATATTGTACAAAAAAATTAAAAATGTACACACAAAACAAAATGTACACACAAAACAAATAAAATCTTGTTTCCAGTTTAGATAAAAAAAAATTACAACAATGAAATGCAGCTGAGATTTAATTCCTAAGCCCTCAAATTTCAAACTGGTGCTCATCTCCCTGAATCCCATATCTTCCCCTGAAGAACAACAACACAATGAAATAAAGATACCAAACATATATGCAGCCTACAGATATCAAACTGTATTTAGAAAGTGTATTTATAAGTTTATAACTACCTTGCCAGTTGCTAGTAACAAGAGTTCCCAGGTTAAACCGTTCAAATGCATAGTTCTCTTCATAAACAAGTCATCATCATCTAGTCCTAGATTATCCTGGAGGACCTGGACAACACAATAAAAAGAAGAAGAAAAAAAATTAAATTGTGGCTCAGATAAGGCTCATTTTTGCATCATTGTTTGATGCCATGTAGTATCAGTTTTCCTATTCTCAAGCCATCATCATCATTGCCACTTTATCATGTAATATGTTAGTAAATTTCTCAAGAAAAGACTAAATAAACTAGCATCATAGATTTACCAAATGGCTGCATTTTATGTCACGCCATTGTAAATAAACTAGCATCATAGATTTACCAAATGGCTGCATTTTATGCCACGCCATTGTCTGTCGCCAATGGCTGCATTTTATGCCTCGCCAGTGGCTTCATTTTATGCACCTACAACAAGAAGAAATAACAACAGAAATAACAACAGAAGCTCCCAGCAATAAAGCTATAAAGCTCCCAGAAATAACTAGAGAGGCAGAAATAACAACAGAAGCAACAAAGCTCCCAGCAATAAAGCTCCCAGTAACTAACAGCAAGATGAGAACAGCAAAGCATTAAGCCATTAAGTTGGATTGGAGAGACTGCAGAGTGCAGTAACTAACAGCAAGTCAGCAGAGTGCAGTAACTAACAGCAAGTCAGCAAGTAACAGGTAGTAGATATTATATAACAAGCAATAACAGCAGTCAGCAGCAGAAGTAACTAACAGCAAGTCAGCAAGTAACATGTAGTATATATTATATAACAAGCAATAACAGCAGTCAGCAGAAGCAGCAACTAACAGCAAGTCAGCAAAGATGAGAACCGCAAGAAAATAGCAGCAGTAAGCCAGTAACAGCCTAACAAGTATCGAAAAATATTACACATTGTCTTCCAAGTTTCCAACTAAAAGTTTGTGTTCCCAAATATCCCTCCAAAAGTCCAAATTTAAAGACCAGAATTAATCAAACCTCGCTTGTAAAGATAGATGTGAAGAATTAGAGTGCTCACAGAATGCAGAAACAGACTCACAGAATGCAGAATGAAGCAGTAGATGTGAAGAATTAGAGTGTAGACTGCAGACTGCAGAATGCAGTGTAAAGATATATTAAGTCAAAATGCAGAATGGCAATGCACTATGCAGAATGTCAATGCAAAATAAATCAATGTACCAACCCTGCATGACTGCAGAATGTCAATGCACTATGCAGATGCACTATGCAGTATTGCAGTATTGCAGTGTACAGTATTGCAGTGTCTTAGTATTGCAGTGTACCAAAAATAATTGTCAGTCACTAACAGATGCACTATGCAGTATTGCAGTGTGCAGTATTGCAGTGTCTTAGTATTGCAGTGTATCAAAAATAATTGTTAGTCACTAACAGATGCACTATGCAGTATTGCAGTATTGCAGTGTGCAGTATTGCAGTGTCTTAGTATTGCAGTGTACCAAAAATAATTGTCAGTCACTAACAGATGCACTATGCAGTATTGCAGTGTATAAATAAATTAAGTCAAAATACAGTGTCTTAGTCACTATTCACTAATCAAATATCAATGTGCCAGAATAGCAGAATCATAGTGCAGAATGCAGATAAAGATAGTCCCATTACAGACTCACAGAGTGCAACACAGATATACATATATTAGGTCAAAATGTATAAAAACTAATCAAAGTGTACCAACCCTGCAAATAATCTTTACTGAGTTACTCTTCAAAGTACCAAAATACAAATAACAGAAGCAAAAAACAATTATGAATCAATATGCAAATTATCAATTTTTTTGCAAATTATCAAAGTACCAAAAATTCAATGAGGTACCAAAAATAAGTGTCTGTCACTAACAGATGCACTATACAGTATTGCAGTATTAACAATTATCAATTTTTTTGCAAATTAACAATTATCAAAGTACCAAAATAATCAAAGTGTACCAACACAGATATACATATATTAGTTCAAAGTATCAAAATGCAAATTATTAATTTTTTTGCAAACCTGCATTTTTTTTGGCAGGAAACAATTAACATAAGCATACTCAGTACTTGTAACCTCCGATTTCCAATTTCCAAAATAATTAGATTTTAAATTATTTTAAAATATTAAATTTTATAAAATATTTCTCCTTGAAAATTTTTATTTGATTTTGAACGATGTTGATCGTAGAAGGTAATTTAAAAATCTTTATAAAAATCATTTTTCCTAAATGACGATGTATTACAAAATAAATAAATAAATAATAATATATATATATGTCACATCAACACTTTTCCCTAGAAAACCCTAACCCTAGATCTAGCCGCCGAGTCCAACAGGCTGCCGCCGAGCCGAGCAGGCCGCCGCCGAGTCGAGCGCCTGTCGTCGAGCTCGCCGTGGCCGACCAGACGCCACCGCCGCTGGAACCAGTCACCGCCGTCGCCTCGGAGCGCCCGCTTCCTCGGGCAGAGCGCCCGCCCCTCGGGCAGAGCACCGCCTCGAGCCGAGTGACGCCGCCGCGGATCCCCTCCGCCGAGATCGAGCACCTGCCGCCTCGGGTTCGACCTCCGCCGGTCGCCTCCTCGAGCCGAATACCTGCCGCCGTCGTGGCCGCTGAGTCGAGCACCGCCGCGGAAGCCGAGCGCCGCCGCTGGAACAGACCCGCCGCCTCGAGCTGCACCCCACCGTGCCGACCCCGGCGAGCTTCTCCTCCACCGGCGCCGAACCTCGTGAGCCTCTTCTCCCCTTTCCCTTTTCCTTTCTTTTTTTCAGTTCTGTGATTTGAGAGTAATCAGTAATTAATAGTTAATATATTAGTTTAAGTTAATTAATTAATTATATAATTAGTAGTTAATTATATAATTAGTAATTAATTAATCAATTAGTTATTTATATTGGTTAATTATTTTTTAATTAAAATTATATAATCAGTTAAATATATAATCAGTAGTTAAATTTTATTAACTAATTAATTAATCATTTAGTTAAATTAAATTAGTTTAGTTAATGATTAAATTAGTTAATTATTAATAAACAGTAATTGTTATTAATCAGGAATTTATTATTAACCAGTTAGAAAATATTAATTATTTAGTTTAGTATTTTCTTATAATTAGTTTAGTCAATTTGTAATTAATGAAGTAAATTCATGTAATTAGTTTAGTAAATACAACATAATTAGTTTTATTGTTTTAATGTATGAAATTAGCTATTTAGTATGTGTAAATTTAGTTATGTAATATTTAAAAGGGTTTTTGATTATGCAAACATATAATAATTTTGGGGTTTTTATAATTAATTAAAAATATAGTTTTAATAATAAAAAAATAAGATAAATTGGTTATTTGGACTGGTAACTGAAATAACTAGAGATATATAAATATGATGGCTTTTACATAAATTCTAGTTTTTTATAAATAAACTTTTATTTGAAATTATTGTTCAAAATAATTTCGAAACGATTTATATACGTAAATACGCATTCCAGTGTATGTAATTGATTTGGTATATATGTATATATATTTTTAGTATATGTATATAATTATTTTGGTATATATATATATGTATATATGTATATTTTGGTATAATGATACATATATTTAATCGGTATAATTTCATGTAGTATAAGTGTAATAAAACGTATTTTTATATATGAATTAATTGGCATCTGTACATATATATATAGTATAAATTTGAATTGGTAAATTAATATTAGTATATTCTAAAATGATGTTAACAAAATATATGTACATTTAAACAGTGTTTTTGCATATATATGAGTATACGTATGGTTCAACTAGTATAAATCAGATATGTATTTAAAGGGCATATATATATATATTGTAAATACATTAAATTGGTGCATGTATAAATATTGTAAGTATAATAAGTGTAATGTGTATTATATACGTAGCCCTACTAGATGACCCTAGTTGACCAGAGCCACGTCTGGCAGAGCCCCTGAGTTCATGTATTTGTGATGTGTTAGTGTAGCATCTGATGCAAATGTGGTTTTGCTTGTGATATGTTTATAGGACTGTTGGTTTACCCAGGGGATACTCTGGAACAGGACATCGATAATTACCAGCTAAGGACCCAAGGCGAGTACATTCTCTGATTAGTTTCTAATTTATGATATTTCCTATGTTCACTGTATCTAGTGTAAATATCCATTGCTCTTGACACGCTGGTTACACGGATTGGTATACACGGATCTCGTCATGAGATGTTATTCCTTATTCATGGTGTAGCTTGTACGAGACTTGTTTCCTTGTTATCTTGTGCATGTACAGACACTGATTTCCGGGGAGATTTGCTACCTTCCTAGGGAATCCTGTGCCATAGCGTACCATGATTGGATCTACTATACCAGTCGGGGGTTTGGGGAGTACTTTAGTATAGATATGTGATCATACCCAACTTTATATGCACCATAGCTCACCCCACATCTCACGTCGGGTGCGGCCTGACCATTTACATGTCTCCTCACTGTTACATCGGTTAGCCCTACTAACCCCTGTAATGAGTTTACATGCCTCCTCACTGTTACATCGGTTAGCCCTACTAACCCATGTAATGAGTTTACTAGTCCCAAGCCGATCACATGTTAAAGCTAGTACTCACACACTTAGTCATAGGTTTCTTGCTCATGGACATATTGTTTTTCTTTCCTGCAATTACTTACAGTATTTCCAGTATTTCTCTCATTGTACATTTCTCGTACCTATACATGCATCTGGTATATTTCCATCTAGAACTGCTACATAGTTTATGTCATTTATATAGAACTGCTAATTTGAGATGTACTTTGCTCCTTCCTGACTGGAAAATATTTTTCCAGACTGTGAC
This sequence comes from Iris macrosiphon, assembly GCA_036927795.1. Taxonomy (NCBI): domain Eukaryota; kingdom Viridiplantae; phylum Streptophyta; class Magnoliopsida; order Asparagales; family Iridaceae; genus Iris; species Iris macrosiphon. Next base: position 155,406,235 of record JAYESA010000017.1, on the reverse strand, counting down.
CTTAGTAGACTGGTTCCGACACTTGGGAGATTGGATGTTACTGATTGCAGGTATGATTATGTTGTCATTAGACTTGTGTTGTATTCTTTTATTTCTTCAAATTCCTATCGTGCTGTAGTTGTGATTGAGTATGTGTGAATATTTTTATAATATTATCCGAGTCTCCTTATGGAGTTGGATACTAGCGTGAGATTGTTTAGATAGTACTCGACCTAGACAGCGTTCTACCGCCGATGCTGCGGCGTAGGCTGGACGTACCCACGCACTCGTGCCCCTAAACCGGGTGCGGGTCATGACACGTTTTTAGTGGTGGCCCATGCAGGTCAGACTTTGCTAGTTGTGCGATGTCGTGGTAGTGCGACATCATAGTTGTACTACTGCGTACCTGCTACAGAATATAGGACATAGGATACTAGGATGAGAGAGGATACTCAATCACAAATTCTTGAGAGATTCCTGGGACGACCCCTTGAGAATCTTATTCCAATTTAAATCTTTTTTCCCTTGATTTCGTCCGCTCTCGCTTGTTGTCACTGAACTTGATTCTTGTTGAGCAGTTTTCTAAAATCTTGGTATCATTGTTGAGTTTGATTCTTGTTGACCAGTTGTTAACTTTAATTCCTGGTATCGTTGTTGAGTTGATTTCAAATTGAGATAAATTTTTACGGACTAGGATTTATGGTATCATCTGATGACATATATTGATGAGGACAGTGAGGAAGGTAAAACGTCTACTTTGGTTATGGAACCTAGAATTTATCGCAGCCATATTAGCTGTGGTGACGAGAACGTAGGAACCTGACTTGGATGTACATACTATAGTTATGAAGCTTAGAGTCTTTCGCAGCCATACCGGTTGGCGTGGCGAAGATTCTAGACGACATGATTATAGAGTGCATACCTTAGTTACGAAACCTATCGTTTATCGCATCTATGCTTACTGGCGTGGCGAGGATTCTGAGTGTCATGATTTCAGACAGACGTGTATGATTATCAGGTTGTATCCTAAATTGGTTCTTAAAATATCATCTCAAGACTTATCTATTTCTGTTATTCCAGGACTTTGTTCCACCGCTTCTCTCTTTACTAGCAGTAAAGATACCTTCTGTCCTCAATTCAGCCTTTGAGCTCCTATTCCTTGAGGATTTCTTGTTAAGTATGATAATTAGTGGCTTGTAATTTTGTTGTGTCTTGTATTAGTATTGACTGTGTTGCTAGTGAGTTGTAAGTGTTTCTTAGTTGGACATGTGAGCAGTAGGCTTTAATCTAGAGTTAGCCCTCAGTATAGTACCTTGTACCAATGATTCTGGGAGTAGTGTCATTAGAGACTGAGAGTTAAGGAGAGTATAGAGTATCAGTGATAGTTCTCAGAGTTAGTATCAGAGCCAATTACCCGTCCTGGATAATCATGATTATGTAATTGAGTGATCTATGTAAACGATTAAGTATCCGGGAATTGTGTTAAGGATTTATGGAGCATGATGTCCAATTGGATGATTGATATCGGAAATGTTAAAGGTAAATAAATGTATATGTATAAAGGGTTAATGAGATGTCATAAGTAGAGAAATATCAGGATTAGTAATGGAAGTTGTGAAGCGTATCACGGATTAGTTTAATAGGCTTTAAAGGATTGAAGGAAATACATATACAACCATCGAGATGAGGAACCATACACATACCCATGAGAGTAAAGAAACATGAGTGTTATAAAGGATACAGGTGATCATGAGTCTAATGAACTTGATGAGATAATCCATTAATGCAGCTAGTGATATAATACCAAGAGTGCTAATGATTCTATATCGAGGATTAGTCAAGGATGACGTTAATAACAGTAAGCACTCTGTGTGTTGATAATTAGAGGATATACCAATTGACATAAATTAAAATTATGAAAGAAAACACAGTTGATGGCAACTTTGATCATTGGAGGTAATAGTACAAGTGATTCGGGCAGTACAATTTAGTACACAATTATAGACACTAGATGCATTGAGTGCACCTTGAGTATCAGAGACCGTGAGCACTAATATATACATTGAGGAATTATAAATAAAAAGGTGGAAATGAATTTTAAATTTTCAGAATTTTAAGGAGTTGAGATTTTATGTTGTTAAAAAAAAAATATTGAGGATTTAAATTTGATTCACTAAACATAGTTAAGGCTACAAAGATTTTAGAAGTGATTAAATTTTATTTCGATGGGAAGTATCTAATTTTGAGGAGGTATATGCATTTTATTTTAAGTTGATCGGGAAGTTAAACCTTGACGATTATTTTGAGGATTAATTTTTTGGAAGATGAGAGATATGAATATTAATATATGAGTAGTTGATATGGGTACCAGTGTACATAAATAGGAATTAGTAGTGAATGTGCTAGAGTTAAGTGTTTGTTAGAGATAGTAGACACTACAAGTAATATGTTAACATGATCCTTCTTCCTTCCTAATGTTCCTTTTCTTTCGCCTTTCGATTGATTGATTGATTTTCCTAGTACTGTGGTTCACATGCATGATTTTCTTGTTAGAATATAACTAGTAGTACCCCCCTTAACAGAGACTGAAATACCATGACAAAAGACACATGACCTATATATTTTCTTAAATTGCATGGATGTAGGTAAAATTTTCTTAAACCATGATCATTTGGGTTTTGACCATAGCAAAGATCTATGACAAGGTTATGACCGACAAAAGAGACAAGAGGATTAAATTTGTGGATGAGCATTAAATTAAATAAAGAATTTAGGGGTTGTTATAACGAAGTTGATGGATCATTGATTTTATGGAAATTAAGGTATGATTGAAATTCGAGGACAAACATTTACTTAAAGGGAGAATTAAGAAATTCACAGAGACAAAAATTTGAGGATTTATTAATTTAAGGAGGTCTTGATATGATTGAGTTGATTATTAAAAATTTGAGAAATTTGAGGGATTATCATTTTATCTATTTGATTGCAAGATAGAAATTTTATATAGTATGAATGTTGCATTGAAGATACTGGAAGCATCGCATCGTTGAGTATTTGAGGAAAAAGAAAAGCAGGGAATAAAATCGTAAATGGAATAGTGTCAAATTAAATTCTTGGGATGAGGAGTTAGATTGGAATAAGCATCAATTGAATTTGAGTTAGATGATTGATGAGTGTTAAAGTTAAATTTGGGATACAGATTTTTAAGTTTTATAAAAATGCATTGATTGGATTTCAATTAAAAGGATTGGATAGTAAATTTTGTATTTAGTTATTTACTCAAAATTTGAGGAGATTATGATACGACTGGAATTCAATTAAAATATTGAGGATTTGAGTAGTAAAATTTTTACATTGGGATAATAAATTCGGAGGATGAAAAAAAATATTAGTTCAAATTTCGGAAACATTATACATACGGATAAAGAAATATGGAATGAAATGAAGCTCATGGTAAAGAAGATTATAATATAATTGATTATGGGATCATATAATTGAAGGTCGTAAGGTAAGATCATGGTATATTGAGGTTGTGATTTAAATTAAAATCTTGACCATGACAGTAACATTAAAATCGAAGAAAATAATCGAGGTATAGTTGATGTTAAGATAAACAAACTCGAATTTGATGATAAGGATTTTGGACATGTAATAAAATTTTGATTCAGAAATTCTAAGATCTAATCTAATAAAGTTTGTGGAATTTGAAACTTTTATAGATATTAGTTAATGATGAATCACAAGATTGAGAAAAGCAAAATGAACGAGGATAGAAAGGAAGGATTATTTTCAGATGATAGTAAAGACTATTTTTCTAGAAATTAAGAAAGGCGATTAGATGTCTCTTGATTACATTCTGAAGGATGTATTTAAGTTTCTTAAATCAAATTGTCGACCGTATCTTTCGAATTAGCTATAACTTTCATGTCTATATCATTCATTATACTGGGTCTTCCTTGGTTTAGTTACTTTGAAAAGGTAACGTGCATTATTCAAATTATCTGTTTTTGTGATCGTGTCTACTTCCCAAACCTAAACTTTCTAGAGGATTCAAGGCCGAGCCATGATTCCTTCAAGATATTCCTGTCTTAAACCATATTTTCTTTTCTTCATGTTTTCTTCTGTTTGGTAAATATTATCCTTATAGAAATATTTTCTTCAAAGATATATTCATCATTATGAACAACAAATTTTTTTTTTTCTTCTATCCTAGTCATCCCTAAAATTTCGAGGACGAAATTTTTCTAAGGAGGATAGACTTGTAACCTCCGATTTCCAATTTCCAAAATAATTAGATTTTAAATTATTTTAAAATATTAAATTTTATAAAATATTTCTCCTTGGAAATTTTTATTTGATTTTGAACGATGTTGATCGTAGAAGGTAATTTAAAAATCTTTATAAAAATCATTTTTCCTAAATGACGATGTATTACAAAATAAATAAATAAATAATAATATATATATATGTCACATCAACACTTTTCCCTAGAAAACCCTAACCCTAGATCTAGCCGCCGAGTCCAACAGGCTGCCGCCGAGCCGAGCAGGCCGCCGCCGAGTCGAGCGCCTGTCGTCGAGCTCGCCGTGGCCGACCAGACGCCACCGCCGCTGGAACCAGTCACCGCCGTCGCCTCGGAGCGCCCGCTTCCTCGGGCAGAGCGCCCGCCCCTCGGGCAGAGCACCGCCTCGAGCCGAGTGACGCCGCCGCGGATCCCCTCCGCCGAGATCGAGCACCTGCCGCCTCGGGTTCGACCTCCGCCGGTCGCCTCCTCGAGCCGAATACCTGCCGCCGTCGTGGCCGCTGAGTCGAGCACCGCCGCGGAAGCCGAGCGCCGCCGCTGGAACAGACCCGCCGCCTCGAGCTGCACCCCACCGTGCCGACCCCGGCGAGCTTCTCCTCCACCGGCGCCGAACCTCGTGAGCCTCTTCTCCCCTTTCCCTTTTCCTTTCTTTTTTTCAGTTCTGTGATTTGAGAGTAATCAGTAATTAATAGTTAATATATTAGTTTAAGTTAATTAATTAATTATATAATTAGTAGTTAATTATATAATTAGTAATTAATTAATCAATTAGTTATTTATATTGGTTAATTATTTTTTAATTAAAATTATATAATCAGTTAAATATATAATCAGTAGTTAAATTTTATTAACTAATTAATTAATCATTTAGTTAAATTAAATTAGTTTAGTTAATGATTAAATTAGTTAATTATTAATAAACAGTAATTGTTATTAATCAGGAATTTATTATTAACCAGTTAGAAAATATTAATTATTTAGTTTAGTATTTTCTTATAATTAGTTTAGTCAATTTGTAATTAATGAAGTAAATTCATGTAATTAGTTTAGTAAATACAACATAATTAGTTTTATTGTTTTAATGTATGAAATTAGCTATTTAGTATGTGTAAATTTAGTTATGTAATATTTAAAAGGGTTTTTGATTATGCAAACATATAATAATTTTGGGGTTTTTATAATTAATTAAAAATATAGTTTTAATAATAAAAAAATAAGATAAATTGGTTATTTGGACTGGTAACTGAAATAACTAGAGATATATAAATATGATGGCTTTTACATAAATTCTAGTTTTTTATAAATAAACTTTTATTTGAAATTATTGTTCAAAATAATTTCGAAACGATTTATATACGTAAATACGCATTCCAGTGTATGTAATTGATTTGGTATATATGTATATATATTTTTAGTATATGTATATAATTATTTTGGTATATATATATATGTATATATGTATATTTTGGTATAATGATACATATATTTAATCGGTATAATTTCATGTAGTATAAGTGTAATAAAACGTATTTTTATATATGAATTAATTGGCATCTGTACATATATATATAGTATAAATTTGAATTGGTAAATTAATATTAGTATATTCTAAAATGATGTTAACAAAATATATGTACATTTAAACAGTGTTTTTGCATATATATGAGTATACGTATGGTTCAACTAGTATAAATCAGATATGTATTTAAAGGGCATATATATATATATTGTAAATACATTAAATTGGTGCATGTATAAATATTGTAAGTATAATAAGTGTAATGTGTATTATATACGTAGCCCTACTAGATGACCCTAGTTGACCAGAGCCACGTCTGGCAGAGCCCCTGAGTTCATGTATTTGTGATGTGTTAGTGTAGCATCTGATGCAAATGTGGTTTTGCTTGTGATATGTTTATAGGACTGTTGGTTTACCCAGGGGATACTCTGGAACAGGACATCGATAATTACCAGCTAAGGACCCAAGGCGAGTACATTCTCTGATTAGTTTCTAATTTATGATATTTCCTATGTTCACTGTATCTAGTGTAAATATCCATTGCTCTTGACACGCTGGTTACACGGATTGGTATACACGGATCTCGTCATGAGATGTTATTCCTTATTCATGGTGTAGCTTGTACGAGACTTGTTTCCTTGTTATCTTGTGCATGTACAGACACTGATTCCCGGGGAGATTTGCTACCTTCCTAGGGAATCCTGTGCCATAGCGTACCATGATTGGATCTACTATACCAGTCGGGGGTTTGGGGAGTACTTTAGTATAGATATGTGATCATACCCAACTTTATATGCACCATAGCTCACCCCACATCTCACGTCGGGTGCGGCCTGACCATTTACATGTCTCCTCACTGTTACATCGGTTAGCCCTACTAACCCCTGTAATGAGTTTACATGCCTCCTCACTGTTACATCGGTTAGCCCTACTAACCCATGTAATGAGTTTACTAGTCCCAAGCCGATCACATGTTAAAGCTAGTACTCACACACTTAGTCATAGGTTTCTTGCTCATGGACATATTGTTTTTCTTTCCTGCAATTACTTACAGTATTTCCAGTATTTCTCTCATTGTACATTTCTCGTACCTATACATGCATCTGGTATATTTCCATCTAGAACTGCTACATAGTTTATGTCATTTATATAGAACTGCTAATTTGAGATGTACTTTGCTCCTTCCTGACTGGAAAATATTTTTCCAGACTGTGACCTTAGTAGACTGGTTCCGACACTTGGGAGATTGGATGTTACTGATTGCAGGTATGATTATGTTGTCATTAGACTTGTGTTGTATTCTTTTATTTCTTCAAATTCCTATCGTGCTGTAGTTGTGATTGAGTATGTGTGAATATTTTTATAGTATTATCCGAGTCTCCTTATGGAGTTGGATACTAGCGTGAGATTGTTTAGATAGTACTCGACCTAGACAGCGTTCTACCGCCGATGCTGCGGCGTAGGCTGGACGTACCCACGCACTCGTGCCCCTAAACCGGGTGCGGGTCGTGACACGTTTTTAGTGGTGGCCCATGCAGGTCAAACTTTGCTAGTTGTGCGATGTCGTGGTAGTGCGACATCATAGTTGTACTACTGCGTACCTGCTACAGAATATAGGACATAGGATACTAGGATGAGAGAGGATACTCAATCACAAATTCTTGAGAGATTCCTGGGACGACCCCTTGAGAATCTTATTCCAATTTAAATCTTTTTTCCCTTGATTTCGTCCGCTCTCGCTTGTTGTCACTGAACTTGATTCTTGTTGAGCAGTTTTCTAAAATCTTGGTATCATTGTTGAGTTTGATTCTTGTTGACCAGTTGTTAACTTTAATTCCTGGTATCGTTGTTGAGTTGATTTCAAATTAAGATGAATTTTTACGGACTAGGATTTATGGTATCATCTGATGACATATATTGATGAGGACAGTGAGGAAGGTAAAACGTCTACTTTGGTTATGGAACCTAGAATTTATCGCAGCCATATTAGCTGTGGTGACGAGAACGTAGGAACCTGACTTGGATGTACATACTATAGTTATGAAGCTTAGAGTCTTTCGCAGCCATACCGGTTGGCGTGGCGAAGATTCTAGACGACATGATTATAGAGTGCATACCTTAGTTACGAAACCTATCGTTTATCGCATCTATGCTTACTGGCGTGGCGAGGATTCTGAGTGTCATGATTTCAGACAGACGTGTATGATTATCAGGTTGTATCCTAAATTGGTTCTTAAAATATCATCTCAAGACTTATCTATTTCTGTTATTCCAGGACTTTGTTCCACCGCTTCTCTCTTTACTAGCAGTAAAGATACCTTCTGTCCTCAATTCAGCCTTTGAGCTCCTATTCCTTGAGGATTTCTTGTTAAGTATGATAATTAGTGGCTTGTAATTTTGTTGTGTCTTGTATTAGTATTGACTGTGTTGCTAGTGAGTTGTAAGTGTTTCTTAGTTGGACATGTGAGCAGTAGGCTTTAATCTAGAGTTAGCCCTCAGTATAGTACCTTGTACCAATGATTCTGGGAGTAGTGTCATTAGAGACTGAGAGTTAAGGAGAGTATAGAGTATCAGTGATAGTTCTCAGAGTTAGTATCAGAGCCAATTACCCGTCCTGGATAATCATGATTATGTAATTGAGTGATCTATGTAAACGATTAAGTATCCGGGAATTGTGTTAAGGATTTATGGAGCATGATGTCCAATTGGATGATTGATATCGGAAATGTTAAAGGTAAATAAATGTATATGTATAAAGGGTTAATGAGATGTCATAAGTAGAGAAATATCAGGATTAGTAATGGAAGTTGTGAAGCGTATCACGGATTAGTTTAATAGGCTTTAAAGGATTGAAGGAAATACATATACAACCATCGAGATGAGGAACCATACACATACCCATGAGAGTAAAGAAACATGAGTGTTATAAAGGATACAGGTGATCATGAGTCTAATGAACTTGATGAGATAATCCATTAATGCAGCTAGTGATATAATACCAAGAGTGCTAATGATTCTATATCGAGGATTAGTCAAGGATGACGTTAATAACAGTAAGCACTCTGTGTGTTGATAATTAGAGGATATACCAATTGACATAAATTAAAATTATGAAAGAAAACACAGTTGATGGCAACTTTGATCATTGGAGGTAATAGTACAAGTGATTCGGGCAGTACAATTTAGTACACAATTATAGACACTAGATGCATTGAGTGCACCTTGAGTATCAGAGACCGTGAGCACTAATATATACATTGAGGAATTATAAATAAAAAGGTGGAAATGAATTTTAAATTTTCAGAATTTTAAGGAGTTGAGATTTTATGTTGTTAAAAAAAAAATATTGAGGATTTAAATTTGATTCACTAAACATAGTTAAGGCTACAAAGATTTTAGAAGTGATTAAATTTTATTTCGATGGGAAGTATCTAATTTTGAGGAGGTATATGCATTTTATTTTAAGTTGATCGGGAAGTTAAACCTTGACGATTATTTTGAGGATTAATTTTTTGGAAGATGAGAGATATGAATATTAATATATGAGTAGTTGATATGGGTACCAGTGTACATAAATAGGAATTAGTAGTGAATGTGCTAGAGTTAAGTGTTTGTTAGAGATAGTAGACACTACAAGTAATATGTTAACATGATCCTTCTTCCTTCCTAATGTTCCTTTTCTTTCGCCTTTCGATTGATTGATTGATTTTCCTAGTACTGTGGTTCACATGCATGATTTTCTTGTTAGAATATAACTAGTAGTACCCCCCTTAACAGAGACTGAAATACCATGACAAAAGACACATGACCTATATATTTTCTTAAATTGCATGGATGTAGGTAGAATTTTCTTAAACCATGATCATTTGGGTTTTGACCATAGCAAAGATCTATGACAAGGTTATGACCGACAAAAGAGACAAGAGGATTAAATTTGTGGATGAGCATTAAATTAAATAAAGAATTTAGGGGTTGTTATAACGAAGTTGATGGATCATTGATTTTATGGAAATTAAGGTATGATTGAAATTCGAGGACAAACATTTACTTAAAGGGAGAATTAAGAAATTCACAGAGCCAAAAATTTGAGGATTTATTAATTTAAGGAGGTCTTGATATGATTGAGTTGATTATTAAAAATTTGAGAAATTTGAGGGATTATCATTTTATCTATTTGATTGCAAGATAGAAATTTTATATAGTATGAATGTTGCATTGAAGATACTGGAAGCATCGCATCGTTGAGTATTTGAGGAAAAAGAAAAGCAGGGAATAAAATCGTAAATGGAATAGTGTCAAATTAAATTCTTGGGATGAGGAGTTAGATTGGAATAAGCATCAATTGAATTTGAGTTAGATGATTGATGAGTGTTAAAGTTAAATTTGGGATACAGATTTTTAAGTTTTATAAAAATGCATTGATTGGATTTCAATTAAAAGGATTGGATAGTAAATTTTGTATTTAGTTATTTACTCAAAATTTGAGGAGATTATGATACGACTGGAATTCAATTAAAATATTGAGGATTTGAGTAGTAAAATTTTTACATTGGGATAATAAATTCGGAGGATGAAAAAAAAATATTAGTTCAAATTTCGGAAACATTATACATACGGATAAAGAAATATGGAATGAAATGAAGCTCATGGTAAAGAAGATTATAATATAATTGATTATGGGATCATATAATTGAAGGTCGTAAGGTAAGATCATGGTATATTGAGGTTGTGATTTAAATTAAAATCTTGACCATGACAGTAACATTGAAATCGAAGAAAATAATCGAGGTATAGTTGATGTTAAGATAAACAAACTCGAATTTGATGATAAGGATTTTGGACATGTAATAAAATTTTGATTCAGAAATTCTAAGATCTAATCTAATAAAGTTTGTGGAATTTGAAACTTTTATAGATATTAGTTAATGATGAATCACAAGATTGAGAAAAGCAAAATGAACGAGGATAGAAAGGAAGGATTATTTTCAGATGATAGTAAAGACTATTTTTCTAGAAATTAAGAAAGGCGATTAGATGTCTCTTGATTACATTCTGAAGGATGTATTTAAGTTTCTTAAATCAAATTGTCGACCGTATCTTTCGAATTAGCTATAACTTTCATGTCTATATCATTCATTATACTGGGTCTTCCTTGGTTTAGTTACTTTGAAAAGGTAACGTGCATTATTCAAATTATCTGTTTTTGTGATCGTGTCTACTTCCCAAACCTAAACTTTCTAGAGGATTCAAGGCCGAGCCATGATTCCTTCAAGATATTCCTGTCTTAAACCATATTTTCTTTTCTTCATGTTTTCTTCTGTTTGGTAAATATTATCCTTATAGAAATATTTTCTTCAAAGATATATTCATCATTATGAACAACAAATTTTTTTTTTCTTCTATCCTAGTCATCCCTAAAATTTCGAGGACGAAATTTTTCTAAGGAGGATAGACTTGTAACCTCCGATTTCCAATTTCCAAAATAATTAGATTTTAAATTATTTTAAAATATTAAATTTTATAAAATATTTCTCCTTGAAAATTTTTATTTGATTTTGAACGATGTTGATCGTAGAAGGTAATTTAAAAATCTTTATAAAAATCATTTTTCCTAAATGACGATGTATTACAAAATAAATAAATAAATAATAATATATATATATATGTCACATCAACACTTTTCCCTAGAAAACCCTAACCCTAGATCTAGCCGCCGAGTCCAACAGGCTGCCGCCGAGCCGAGCAGGCCGCCGCCGAGTCGAGCGCCTGTCGTCGAGCTCGCCGTGGCCGACCAGACGCCACCGCCGCTGGAACCAGTCACCGCCGTCGCCTCGGAGCGCCCGCTTCCTCGGGCAGAGAGCCCGCCCCTCGGGCAGAGCACCGCCTCGAGCCGAGTGACGCCGCCGCGGATCCCCTCCGCCGAGATCGAGCACCTGCCGCCTCGGGTTCGACCTCCGCCGGTCGCCTCCTCGAGCCGAATACCTGCCGCCGTCGTGGCCGCTGAGTCGAGCACCGCCGCGGAAGCCGAGCGCCGCCGCTGGAACAGACCCGCCGCCTCGAGCTGCACCCCACCGTGCCGACCCCGGCGAGCTTCTCCTCCACCGGCGCCGAACCTCGTGAGCCTCTTCTCCCCTTTCCCTTTTCCTTTCTTTTTTTCAGTTCTGTGATTTGAGAGTAATCAGTAATTAATAGTTAATATATTAGTTTAAGTTAATTAATTAATTATATAATTAGTAGTTAATTATATAATTAGTAATTAATTAATCAATTAGTTATTTATATTGGTTAATTATTTTTTAATTAAAATTATATAATCAGTTAAATATATAATCAGTAGTTAAATTTTATTAACTAATTAATTAATCATTTAGTTAAATTAAATTAGTTTAGTTAATGATTAAATTAGTTAATTATTAATAAACAGTAATTGTTATTAATCAGGAATTTATTATTAACCAGTTAGAAAATATTAATTATTTAGTTTAGTATTTTCTTATAATTAGTTTAGTCAATTTGTAATTAATGAAGTAAATTCATGTAATTAGTTTAGTAAATACAACATAATTAGTTTTATTATTTTAATGTATGAAATTAGCTATTTAGTATGTGTAAATTTACTTATGTAATATTTAAAAGGGTTTTTGATTATGCAAATATATAATAATTTTGGGGTTTTTATAATTAATTAAAAATATAGTTTTAATAATAAAAAAAATAAGATAAATTGGTTATTTGGACTGGTAACTGAAATAACTAGAGATATATGAATATGATGGCTTTTACATAAATTCTAGTTTTTTATAAATAAACTTTTATTTGAAATTATTGTTCAAAATAATTTCGAAACGATTTATATACGTAAATACGCATTCCAGTGTATGTAATTAATTTGGTATATATGTATATATATTTTTAGTATATGTATATAATTATTTTGGTATATATATATGTATATATGTATATTTTGGTATAATGATACATATATTTAATCGGTATAATTTCATGTAGTATAAGTGTAATAAAACGTATTTTTATATATGAATTAATTGGCATCTGTACATATATATATAGTATAAATTTGAATTGGTAAATTAATATTAGTATATTCTAAAATGATGTTAACAAAATATATGTACATTTAAACAGTGTTTTTGCATATATATGAGTATACGTATGGTTCAACTAGTATAAATCAGATATGTATTTAAAGGGCATATATATATATATTGTAAATACATTAAATTGGTGCATGTATAAATATTGTAAGTATAATAAGTGTAATGTGTATTATATACGTAGCCCTACTAGATGACCCTAGTTGACCAGAGCCACGTCTGGCAGAGCCCCTGAGTTCATGTATTTGTGATGTGTTAGTGTAGCATCTGATGCAAATGTGGTTTTGCTTGTGATATGTTTATAGGACTGTTGGTTTACCCAGGGGATACTCTGGAACAGGACATCGATAATTACCAGCTAAGGACCCAAGGCGAGTACATTCTCTGATTAGTTTCTAATTTATGATATTTCCTATGTTCACTGTATCTAGTGTAAATATCCATTGCTCTTGACACGCTGGTTACACGGATTGGTATACACGGATCTCGTCATGAGATGTTATTCCTTATTCATGGTGTAGCTTGTACGAGACTTGTTTCCTTGTTATCTTGTGCATGTACAGACACTGATTCCCGGGGAGATTTGCTACCTTCCTAGGGAATCCTGTGCCATAGCGTACCATGATTGGATCTACTATACCAGTCGGGGGTTTGGGGAGTACTTTAGTATAGATATGTGATCATACCCAACTTTATATGCACCATAGCTCACCCCACATCTCACGTCGGGTGCGGCCTGACCATTTACATGTCTCCTCACTGTTACATCGGTTAGCCCTACTAACCCCTGTAATGAGTTTACATGCCTCCTCACTGTTACATCGGTTAGCCCTACTAACCCATGTAATGAGTTTACTAGTCCCAAGCCGATCACATGTTAAAGCTAGTACTCACACACTTAGTCATAGGTTTCTTGCTCATGGACATATTGTTTTTCTTTCCTGCAATTACTTACAGTATTTCCAGTATTTCTCTCATTGTACATTTCTCGTACCTATACATGCATCTGGTATATTTCCATCTAGAACTGCTACATAGTTTATGTCATTTATATAGAACTGCTAATTTGAGATGTACTTTGCTCCTTCCTGACTGGAAAATATTTTTCCAGACTGTGACCTTAGTAGACTGGTTCCGACACTTGGGAGATTGGATGTTACTGATTGCAGGTATGATTATGTTGTCATTAGACTTGTGTTGTATTCTTTTATTTCTTCAAATTCCTATCGTGCTGTAGTTGTGATTGAGTATGTGTGAATATTTTTATAGTATTATCCGAGTCTCCTTATGGAGTTGGATACTAGCGTGAGATTGTTTAGATAGTACTCGACCTAGACAGCGTTCTACCGCCGATGCTGCGGCGTAGGCTGGACGTACCCACGCACTCGTGCCCCTAAACCGGGTGCGGGTCGTGACACGTTTTTAGTGGTGGCCCATGCAGGTCAAACTTTGCTAGTTGTGCGATGTCGTGGTAGTGCGACATCATAGTTGTACTACTGCGTACCTGCTACAGAATATAGGACATAGGATACTAGGATGAGAGAGGATACTCAATCACAAATTCTTGAGAGATTCCTGGGACGACCCCTTGAGAATCTTATTCCAATTTAAATCTTTTTTCCCTTGATTTCGTCCGCTCTCGCTTGTTGTCACTGAACTTGATTCTTGTTGAGCAGTTTTCTAAAATCTTGGTATCATTGTTGAGTTTGATTCTTGTTGACCAGTTGTTAACTTTAATTCCTGGTATCGTTGTTGAGTTGATTTCAAATTAAGATGAATTTTTACGGACTAGGATTTATGGTATCATCTGATGACATATATTGATGAGGACAGTGAGGAAGGTAAAACGTCTACTTTGGTTATGGAACCTAGAATTTATCGCAGCCATATTAGCTGTGGTGACGAGAACGTAGGAACCTGACTTGGATGTACATACTATAGTTATGAAGCTTAGAGTCTTTCGCAGCCATACCGGTTGGCGTGGCGAAGATTCTAGACGACATGATTATAGAGTGCATACCTTAGTTACGAAACCTATCGTTTATCGCATCTATGCTTACTGGCGTGGCGAGGATTCTGAGTGTCATGATTTCAGACAGACGTGTATGATTATCAGGTTGTATCCTAAATTGGTTCTTAAAATATCATCTCAAGACTTATCTATTTCTGTTATTCCAGGACTTTGTTCCACCGCTTCTCTCTTTACTAGCAGTAAAGATACCTTCTGTCCTCAATTCAGCCTTTGAGCTCCTATTCCTTGAGGATTTCTTGTTAAGTATGATAATTAGTGGCTTATAATTTTGTTGTGTCTTGTATTAGTATTGACTGTGTTGCTAGTGAGTTGTAAGTGTTTCTTAGTTGGACATGTGAGCAGTAGGCTTTAATCTAGAGTTAGCCCTCAGTATAGTACCTTGTACCAATGATTCTGGGAGTAGTGTCATTAGAGACTGAGAGTTAAGGAGAGTATAGAGTATCAGTGATAGTTCTCAGAGTTAGTATCAGAGCCAATTACCCGTCCTGGATAATCATGATTATGTAATTGAGTGATCTATGTAAACGATTAAGTATCCGGGAATTGTGTTAAGGATTTATGGAGCATGATGTCCAATTGGATGATTGATATCGGAAATGTTAAAGGTAAATAAATGTATATGTATAAAGGGTTAATGAGATGTCATAAGTAGAGAAATATCAGGATTAGTAATGGAAGTTGTGAAGCGTATCACGGATTAGTTTAATAGGCTTTAAAGGATTGAAGGAAATACATATACAACCATCGAGATGAGGAACCATACACATACCCATGAGAGTAAAGAAACATGAGTGTTATAAAGGATACAGGTGATCATGAGTCTAATGAACTTGATGAGATAATCCATTAATGCAGCTAGTGATATAATACCAAGAGTGCTAATGATTCTATATCGAGGATTAGTCAAGGATGACGTTAATAACAGTAAGCACTCTGTGTGTTGATAATTAGAGGATATACCAATTGACATAAATTAAAATTATGAAAGAAAACACAGTTGATGGCAACTTTGATCATTGGAGGTAATAGTACAAGTGATTCGGGCAGTACAATTTAGTACACAATTATAGACACTAGATGCATTGAGTGCACCTTGAGTATCAGAGACCGTGAGCACTAATATATACATTGAGGAATTATAAATAAAAAGGTGGAAATGAATTTTAAATTTTCAGAATTTTAAGGAGTTGAGATTTTATGTTGTTAAAAAAAAAATATTGAGGATTTAAATTTGATTCACTAAACATAGTTAAGGCTACAAAGATTTTAGAAGTGATTAAATTTTATTTCGATGGGAAGTATCTAATTTTGAGGAGGTATATGCATTTTATTTTAAGTTGATCGGGAAGTTAAACCTTGACGATTATTTTGAGGATTAATTTTTTGGAAGATGAGAGATATGAATATTAATATATGAGTAGTTGATATGGGTACCAGTGTACATAAATAGGAATTAGTAGTGAATGTGCTAGAGTTAAGTGTTTGTTAGAGATAGTAGACACTACAAGTAATATGTTAACATGATCCTTCTTCCTTCCTAATGTTCCTTTTCTTTCGCCTTTCGATTGATTGATTGATTTTCCTAGTACTGTGGTTCACATGCATGATTTTCTTGTTAGAATATAACTAGTAGTACCCCCCTTAACAGAGACTGAAATACCATGACAAAAGACACATGACCTATATATTTTCTTAAATTGCATGGATGTAGGTAGAATTTTCTTAAACCATGATCATTTGGGTTTTGACCATAGCAAAGATCTATGACAAGGTTATGACCGACAAAAGAGACAAGAGGATTAAATTTGTGGATGAGCATTAAATTAAATAAAGAATTTAGGGGTTGTTATAACGAAGTTGATGGATCATTGATTTTATGGAAATTAAGGTATGATTGAAATTCGAGGACAAACATTTACTTAAAGGGAGAATTAAGAAATTCACAGAGCCAAAAATTTGAGGATTTATTAATTTAAGGAGGTCTTGATATGATTGAGTTGATTATTAAAAATTTGAGAAATTTGAGGGATTATCATTTTATCTATTTGATTGCAAGATAGAAATTTTATATAGTATGAATGTTGCATTGAAGATACTGGAAGCATCGCATCGTTGAGTATTTGAGGAAAAAGAAAAGCAGGGAATAAAATCGTAAATGGAATAGTGTCAAATTAAATTCTTGGGATGAGGAGTTAGATTGGAATAAGCATCAATTGAATTTGAGTTAGATGATTGATGAGTGTTAAAGTTAAATTTGGGATACAGATTTTTAAGTTTTATAAAAATGCATTGATTGGATTTCAATTAAAAGGATTGGATAGTAAATTTTGTATTTAGTTATTTACTCAAAATTTGAGGAGATTATGATACGACTGGAATTCAATTAAAATATTGAGGATTTGAGTAGTAAAATTTTTACATTGGGATAATAAATTCGGAGGATGAAAAAAAAATATTAGTTCAAATTTCGGAAACATTATACATACGGATAAAGAAATATGGAATGAAATGAAGCTCATGGTAAAGAAGATTATAATATAATTGATTATGGGATCATATAATTGAAGGTCGTAAGGTAAGATCATGGTATATTGAGGTTGTGATTTAAATTAAAATCTTGACCATGACAGTAACATTGAAATCGAAGAAAATAATCGAGGTATAGTTGATGTTAAGATAAACAAACTCGAATTTGATGATAAGGATTTTGGACATGTAATAAAATTTTGATTCAGAAATTCTAAGATCTAATCTAATAAAGTTTGTGGAATTTGAAACTTTTATAGATATTAGTTAATGATGAATCACAAGATTGAGAAAAGCAAAATGAACGAGGATAGAAAGGAAGGATTATTTTCAGATGATAGTAAAGACTATTTTTCTAGAAATTAAGAAAGGCGATTAGATGTCTCTTGATTACATTCTGAAGGATGTATTTAAGTTTCTTAAATCAAATTGTCGACCGTATCTTTCGAATTAGCTATAACTTTCATGTCTATATCATTCATTATACTGGGTCTTCCTTGGTTTAGTTACTTTGAAAAGGTAACGTGCATTATTCAAATTATCTGTTTTTGTGATCGTGTCTACTTCCCAAACCTAAACTTTCTAGAGGATTCAAGGCCGAGCCATGATTCCTTCAAGATATTCCTGTCTTAAACCATATTTTCTTTTCTTCATGTTTTCTTCTGTTTGGTAAATATTATCCTTATAGAAATATTTTCTTCAAAGATATATTCATCATTATGAACAACAAAATTTTTTTTTTCTTCTATCCTAGTCATCCCTAAAATTTCGAGGACGAAATTTTTCTAAGGAGGATAGACTTGTAACCTCCGATTTCCAATTTCCAAAATAATTAGATTTTAAATTATTTTAAAATATTAAATTTTATAAAATATTTCTCCTTGAAAATTTTTATTTGATTTTGAACGATGTTGATCGTAGAAGGTAATTTAAAAATCTTTATAAAAATCATTTTTCCTAAATGACGATGTATTACAAAATAAATAAATAAATAATAATATATATATATGTCACATCAACACTTTTCCCTAGAAAACCCTAACCCTAGATCTAGCCGCCGAGTCCAACAGGCTGCCGCCGAGCCGAGCAGGCCGCCGCCGAGTCGAGCGCCTGTCGTCGAGCTCGCCGTGGCCGACCAGACGCCACCGCCGCTGGAACCAGTCACCGCCGTCGCCTCGGAGCGCCCGCTTCCTCGGGCAGAGTGCCCGCCCCTCGGGCAGAGCACCGCCTCGAGCCGAGTGACGCCGCCGCGGATCCCCTCCGCCGAGATCGAGCACCTGCCGCCTCGGGTTCGACCTCCGCCGGTCGCCTCCTCGAGCCGAATACCTGCCGCCGTCGTGGCCGCTGAGTCGAGCACCGCCGCGGAAGCCGAGCGCCGCCGCTGGAACAGACCCGCCGCCTCGAGCTGCACCCCACCGTGCCGACCCCGGCGAGCTTCTCCTCCACCGGCGCCGAACCTCGTGAGCCTCTTCTCCCCTTTCCCTTTTCCTTTCTTTTTTTCAGTTCTGTGATTTGAGAGTAATCAGTAATTAATAGTTAATATATTAGTTTAAGTTAATTAATTAATTATATAATTAGTAGTTAATTATATAATTAGTAATTAATTAATCAATTAGTTATTTATATTGGTTAATTATTTTTTAATTAAAATTATATAATCAGTTAAATATATAATCAGTAGTTAAATTTTATTAACTAATTAATTAATCATTTAGTTAAATTAAATTAGTTTAGTTAATGATTAAATTAGTTAATTATTAATAAACAGTAATTGTTATTAATCAGGAATTTATTATTAACCAGTTAGAAAATATTAATTATTTAGTTTAGTATTTTCTTATAATTAGTTTAGTCAATTTGTAATTAATGAAGTAAATTCATGTAATTAGTTTAGTAAATACAACATAATTAGTTTTATTATTTTAATGTATGAAATTAGCTATTTAGTATGTGTAAATTTACTTATGTAATATTTAAAAGGGTTTTTGATTATGCAAACATATAATAATTTTGGGGTTTTTATAATTAATTAAAAATATAGTTTTAATAATAAAAAAAATAAGATAAATTGGTTATTTGGACTGGTAACTGAAATAACTAGAGATATATAAATATGATGGCTTTTACATAAATTCTAGTTTTTTATAAATAAACTTTTATTTGAAATTATTGTTCAAAATAATTTCGAAACGATTTATATACGTAAATACGCATTCCAGTGTATGTAATTGATTTGGTATATATGTATATATATTTTTAGTATATGTATATAATTATTTTGGTATATATATATATGTATATATGTATATTTTGGTATAATGATACATATATTTAATCGGTATAATTTTATGTAGTATAAGTGTAATAAAACGTATTTTTATATATGAATTAATTGGCATCTGTACATATATATATAGTATAAATTTGAATTGGTAAATTAATATTAGTATATTCTAAAATGATGTTAACAAAATATATGTACATTTAAACAGTGTTTTTGCATATATATGAGTATACGTATGGTTCAACTAGTATAAATTAGATATGTATTTAAAGGGCGTATATATATATATTGTAAATACATTAAATTGGTGCATGTATAAATATTGTAAGTATAATAAGTGTAATGTGTATTATATACGTAGCCCTACTAGATGACCCTAGTTGACCAGAGCCACGTCTGGCAGAGCCCCTGAGTTCATGTATTTGTGATGTGTTAGTGTAGCATCTGATGCAAATGTGGTTATGCTTGTGATATGTTTATAGGACTGTTGGTTTACCCAGGGGATACTCTGGAACAGGACATCGATAATTACCAGCTAAGGACCCAAGGCGAGTACATTCTCTGATTAGTTTCTAATTTATGATATTTCCTATGTTCACTGTATCTAGTGTAAATATCCATTGCTCTTGACACGCTGGTTACACGGATTGGTATACACGGATCTCGTCATGAGATGTTATTCCTTATTCATGGTGTAGCTTGTACGAGACTTGTTTCCTTGTTATCTTGTGCATGTACAGACACTGATTCCCGGGGAGATTTGCTACCTTCCTAGGGAATCCTGTGCCATAGCGTACCATGATTGGATCTACTATACCAGTCGGGGGTTTGGGGAGTACTTTAGTATAGATATGTGATCATACCCAACTTTATATGCACTATAGCTCACCCCACATCTCACGTCGGGTGCGGCCTGACCATTTACATGTCTCCTCACTGTTACATCGGTTAGCCCTACTAACCCCTGTAATGAGTTTACATGCCTCCTCACTGTTACATCGGTTAGCCCTACTAACCCATGTAATGAGTTTACTAGTCACAAGCCGATCACATGTTAAAGCTAGTACTCACACACTTAGTCATAGGTTTCTTGCTCATGGACATATTGTTTTTCTTTCCTGCAATTACTTACAGTATTTCCAGTATTTCTCTCATTGTACATTTCTCGTACCTATACATGCATCTGGTATATTTCCATCTAGAACTGCTACATAGTTTATGTCATTTATATAGAACTGCTAATTTGAGATGTACTTTGCTCCTTCCTGACTGGAAAATATTTTTCCAGACTGTGACCTTAGTAGACTGGTTCCGACACTTGGGATATTGGATGTTACTGATTGCAGGTATGATTATGTTGTCATTAGACTTGTGTTGTATTCTTTTATTTCTTCAAATTCCTATCGTGCTGTAGTTGTGATTGAGTATGTGTGAATATTTTTATAGTATTATCCGAGTCTCCTTATGGAGTTGGATACTAGCGTGAGATTGTTTAGATAGTACTCGACCTAGACAGCGTTCTACCGCCGATGCTGCGGCGTAGGCTGGACGTACCCACGCACTCGTGCCCCTAAACCGGGTGCGGGTCGTGACAGTACTCACTAGTCACTAGTAAGTAGTAACTAACAGTCTAACAGCAAGATAATGTAGGTATGGTAAGCATACTCAGTACTCACTACTCACTACTCACTAGAAGTAGGAAACAATTATCAATTAGACATTTTTTTTGGCAGGAAATAATTAACATAAGCATACTCAGTACTCACTAGAAACAATTAACATAAGCATACTCAGTACTCACTAGTAACTAACAGTCTATCAATTAGACATAATCATTTTTTTCGAATATGGGCCAGGTAACAGGGTTACTTACAGTGAATGAGTAGTGACTTGCTGTTAGTTACTGCTTCTGCTGGTAACAAGGTTACAATTAACATAAGCATACTCAGTACTCACTACTAACAGTCTAACAGCAAGATAATGTAGGTATGTATACAACTAATAGTCTAACAGCAAGATAATGGCACAATAAAATTAAAACGTACCAAGCCCTGCACCAAATCTAGGTTAGATCTTAGATCAGGGTAATTTCTTACCAGATCTAGGTTAGATCTTAGATCTGGAGACGTATCAAGCCCTGCACCAAAGATGAAACAAGAAAATAACAAAAAATTAGAAAAAAAATGAAAATAAATAAATAAATATTTGCAAAATAATAATAATGAGATATTAGGGTAATTTCTTACCAGATCTATGTTAGATCTTAGATCTGGACATATCTAGGTTAGATCGAGAGAGTCGATGTGTCAGATCTAGGTTAGATGGAGTTGGAGAGACTGAAGAGGAGACTCAGAGTCAGTCAGAGGCTATCACCGACCCGTTAACCGAACTTTTAGTTTTTTATAACCAAACCCGACCCGAAATTTTTTGGACCCGAACCGAATCGGTTTGGTCCGGTTTTAAACCGGTTTTTGCTCAGCCCTAATGCATACAAGCTATGAAGAAAAAAAGTATGGGGTGAGAGAGGCTCGAACTCTCGACCTCAGGATTACTCAGATATATAGCTATGAGACCTACGCGCTAGCCAACTGCGCCACCACCCCATTGATGTTACTCTCATACATTTGCCCATAAATTGGTTTAGTTTTAATCAATATTACGTGCAGAACTTGGTGTTACCAAATAATTTATTTTTTAGAAACCACACTTGCAGTATTTGATGTTGCCCAACAACTCTCAGTTATCATTTATTTCAGTTCAGGTTATTAATTGTCAGATCTACTAGTACTATATCCATCCATTTATTAGTCCGAACATGTGCAAAATTTTGATGTTCAGTACGTACAATTGATCCAACTGATTTTGAATTTTATTCATGAGTCAGAGTTGAATGGAATATATCAATTATCAATCAAAGACGTATATAATGCATTGATCTATACTACTATAGTGAGTGGTCACAATTTTTTTTTTTTTTTAAGATTGTCCGACGATACGTACAAAATTTTGTACACACTGCATAGCATGTTATTTGGATCCATTGTTCCCACATCTCTCACCGTTCGTCTAGCCAGAAAAGCACTAATCACAGGAGCTAGTTGAGCCAAGCCAGGTGAGTGGTCACAAATTTATTAAGAGATCGATGGTAGTCGTAGTCACAAAGATGGACAGATCATGGTTGGCCTTGATGCGTTTGTGGCGCTAGAAAGTTGTTAGTACGTACCAATAAGTTAGTTAGTTGTCGGTCATGAAGTCTAAGATGGCTAATGCGCGCGTGCATGGAGCAAGAAAGGGTTGTGCTAGCTAGCTAGACACTGATCGAAACTGCACATCAAAAACATGTTCCAAGTACCTAAATTGTCAAAAAGTATGAATGAGATCATACACTACACCCCTTATAATTTTAATGGGCAGAGAATGGGGACTCGTTAATCAACTTCTCAGGTATTTACTGAGTAATATATTCAAACATACGTACAATGGTAAGGAAAGCATAAAAATATATATAGTGTACGTGATATATAGAGACTCACCAGATTATTTATAGGAAAGTAATTAAAGGGTCTATTGATCTTGTATATGTCAGAATACTAGTAGGGTCTATTAGTAACAACAAAAAACATGATATTCAAAATAACTATAGTATGATACTAACTGAAACATAATGATATTGATAAAAATAATATTATTATATTGGACAACAAAAGATATGTACTAAAATGCAAATATAACATAATTAATATTAACTGTAAAGTTCCGTACGTATCGTCGGATATCTCAAAATAAATAAATAAATAATATTATCAAAACAAAGAATAATATCAATATATAAAAAAAACAATACTGATGACATTATTTAAATAAGAAAATATTGAACAATGCGTATAATTGACAAGGACCCAGTTATGATCCGAATCTCTCTTCTTTGACAAGAAAATTTGTAATAGCCTAATCTTGGGTGACGATGACAGAGTGGTTTTTTTTCCCCTTTGCCTCCTATATAGCATCTTATTATTAACGTTAATTTATTTTTATTTTTATTTTTATTTTTTTACGTAAAACGTTAATCTCCACATATATACATTTATAATAAGACGACAAGGAAACATGCTTCATGCTCATGCAGTCTGAGTATCATAAAATTATTGTAGCAACAACCATGCTAGTTGCTTCTTAGTGGATACCACTGTTTAATTATTCCTGTAGCGTACGAGTTATTTACGTTTGAAATTTGTTTCTTGTACAAACTTCAAAACGTGCTACTTGCAGGTGCAGGTGACACACAAGCAAGATGTGATTTTTAATTTAACATGCATGTTTTTCGTCTTTCTCCAATGTACTTTTTTCTCCTTCAAAGGAATAACTTGTCAATGTTAATTTAACATATTATGTTGCTAAAATATTAATAGCAACAAAACAACGACCAAAACATTTCGTCGCTAGTTCGTATGTTGTTATTTATTTCCTATCGTTAATCTATCGTTAGATCGACTAATCAACAACATACTAGCTTGTCAGAAGAAGGGACGGAGGAGGTCGGAGACGCTGTCGCCACTGCGTGTCAGGAAGAGGGGGTCGGGGAGGAGTGCGTATGGAGGAAGAGTCGAGGAGAAAGCCGTTGCGAGTCAGGAGGAGGAGGCCGCCATCGCACGTTGATCGGGAGAAGAAGGAGGAGGGTCGGGAAAGGAGGAGCAGTTTTGGGAGAAAAGAAATTTCGATCAATTTGGAAATGAAAAAAAATCTATTCAGAAAATATAACGTTTCGTAGCGACAAAATATGTCCGTCGTTGTTCCGTCGTTATGTACATCCTGACGTCGTAGCAACGGAATATGGTCAATTGCAAATATGTCGCTAACTTAGAGGCAAACCTACTTTTGTCTTTTTTTTTTTTTTTTTTTTTTTGAGATGTTTGACGTAACCCTCGAAATTTTGTGAACGCTGTATTGCATATCTTTTGGGTCCACTGTTCCCATCTCCCACCAAATAAATGAAAGAAATAATACGTCTTCGTGGCTCGATCCACTGATTTTTCGCCACCCAGTCAGAGACTTATACCTCTTTCCGATAACCACAAGGAACACTTGAGTTTGGTTAATTCCGTCTTTGAGTTTCGTCAATATTTTTTCATTTTTTTTAGTGTTATGCTAGCAGGAATATGATTTCTAGAACCTTAATTTGTGAATATCAAATTGTTGTTTGGTTGGTTGAGACATCTATTGAATTAGTCCTGGAAATCAAACCAAAAACAAAAAAAAAATCTTTGAATTAGTCCTATATGACCTGCTTTTAGAATTTTCGTTGCAGTTAATTAGCTCTTTCAACAACACTACGTACCGGCATCTATCTAACCTGCTGCTTCTAGAAAGAAGGACGAAAGTGCTGTCGTGCGTGCATGGTTCGGTTCAATCTCATTAAAATCACGTGTAGGCTGGAAAATTTTGTTGCGCAACCATATATATTCCATCTGTCTCATTAAAAACATGGGAAACAAGACATCATCAAATTACAATGTTTCATTGAAAAGAGAAACGAACAACAATACAACCGAGTAGAGCTCCTCATATAATTTAGAAAACTATGTAACAAGTGCATGCAAAATTGTAGCTAGCTAGCTAGCTAGTTCCTACAAATGTCTATTATTCCTTGCACTTCCACTAAATTCATGACAAATGGAGGCTTCTTAATAGAACCCTCGAGTAGTAATCTTCACAACCGAGTAATGCTACTGCATACACATTCAAAAAATTATTTATCCCTCCAAAGTGTTTCTCAAAATTATTTTTTTATATAAAATATTAACATGATATATTAAATAACATTAAATGGCATCTAATTAATCATCCAATTTTTTTAATATTAATATTAATATTAATTTAAAATTTGTTTTGTCAGCGGACACATTAAACGTCACTTCAGCTATCACATAAGGAGATATGGTTTGGAAGAACACTTTGAAAAGAAAAATAACATTATTCATACACATACGTCTTATACACTTAATTTGTATAGGAATATATGTCACTACGGTCAAGCATCGTTGAATATTGTTTGCATTTTATCGCTACGTGCTCCTGATGCACACTGGTTCCACAACCTACTGGAAGGATGTCGTCCACCTCAACCACTTGATATATATATATATATATATATATATATATATATATATATATATATAGAGAGAGAGAGAGAGAGAGAGAGAGAGAGAGGCACTTATGTATTTTTGCATGTTCTCTAAAATAGCAGTTGTTAGATTATCTATTTTGACCGATCATATTAGATCAAAATTTTACAATAAATTGGATAGATTAAAAATATAATATGAATGATAAAAAAAATGACAATCCAACACTGCTACTTTGGAGAACATGCAGAAAAGCATAACGGAGATACATAAATATGAGAACCTCGGTATGAGCCATCGACACATATTCACTAACAGGAACATGTGGATCCAATGAGTCTCTAGCTCAGTGGTAGATGGAGACATGCGACTCGAGTGGTCGGGAGATCGAGTCCCAGTGAGAGAGAATTTCATGGTTCTATTTACCCTAGACCTTTGGACCCTTATATATATATATATATATATATATATATATATATATATATATATATATATATATATATATATATATTTGGAAGTGGTATTTGTGTTATAGACTCCTATCCTGGTCCAAAGTCCTACAAACTCGGCCTGAATGTCCATCGCATCCCGGCCCGAAGTGCCTACATATCTCGGCCCGTAGGTCCGCACCCATCACCAACTAACCACTTAATTTTCACAAAGGAAAATTAAATGGCGACCAAGAGGCTTGAACCCGCAACCTCTTGGGTAATATGTATCGGTCTTAACCACTAGACTAGACGTTATTTGCTATATATATATATATATATATATAAATATATATATATATATATATATATATATATATATATATATATATATATATATATATATATATATATATATATATGGGGCGAGATATTGTACCAAGGCTTATTGCACCAAGTAATTTCAGACACACATTTTTTTGAAATGTGAGGTTATAAAGTATGCTGACGTGACAGCAACTTTATGGGATAATTTATGACCACACATTTCAAAAAATATGTGGTTGAGATTGTTTGGTGCAATATCCCCTCCCCCCCCCCCCACACCCACCCACCCACCCATATATATATATATATATATATATATATATATATATATATATGGACGGGATATTGGTACCAAGCAATCTCCATCAAACAATTTTTTTTTTTTGAAATGTGTAGTCATAAATTATCACATAAAGTTGTTGCTAAGTCAGCATACTTTATAACCACATATTTCAAAAAAATATGTAGCTGAGATTGCTTTGTGCAATAAATGGTGCAATATCTCGTTATATATATATATATATATATATATATATATATATATATATATATATATATATATATATATATAAGCTAAATTATAACTTGATACCCTCAACTATCCAAAATGTTCAACTTAATACCCTCAACTTTGATATGTGCTAACTTGATACCCTCAACTGTCACGTCCCGATCCCACAAGAATCGATCGTCCTTGCTTGGATCCTTTGCGGAACCAATCATCCTCGCTTGGGACGTGATGATGTGCGAGCCTGGAGTTGCGCTCGCACAAGGCAAGAACGTGAAATGATAAAATCTATTTTGAAACACAAGTTAGAAAATACATTCACAGAGAGTTGAACACAGAGTATAAGAAGAAAACATACTTTTTCATTGATTGAAACCAAAGTAATTTACATAGAGTTTATATTTGATACGCCTCTCGGCTACATTGATTGGATTACAAAAGAAAACTCAAAAGGCAGAGCGCTCTATCAGATAATCTTCGTAGTCCCATGCGTTACGCCCTTATATAGGTTGGAAATCCATGCCTCCAAAATAAATTGGTTTCAACTATACTTCAAAACAGAAATCTTCTAACGCCTTCTCGTCTATCCACTAGCGTTGCACACCCTGAGTGTCTGAAATAATGTCCACAAACGTGGGTCAATACTCAGCTGTACTGGTGAGCGAGACGAACCCACTTGCCTAAATCAATACTTACTTATTAAATGAGAGCATGTATTAAAATGATCTTGCTATTAAGAACTAGAGTAAATTCAGTTCATATCAATTGCATGTTTTGAGAAAATAATAATATAGAAACCATATAGCCCATCGGTTGCTTACTCAACCGATACGTCCCTTTCCTGCACTGAAACACAATTATACTTACCTTCTGCACAAGACAATAAATTTGATTATGTTTTATCTATATGCAGTCATTGGTGTGATCGACACGATGGGGACTTATCCAAAGGTATTACGGCGTGCCCTATCATCCCTGGTTGCAAGTTTCGCTGAAGGTCCCGCAATACATCGCGCCAAGCACGATCAAATATTTCCTTCTGGGTCGATTTGGTTCCAGTGTCCCGAAAATCATTTCGAGAAAATGTCAAACCTTGTGCACAAGTTGTCCCAGATCATGTGAATGCGTGAACAATTAAATTATGAAACAATACATGAGATGAAACAGAAGAAGTAAAGCAGCTATATACTTATGCGACAGTTCATATTTTCTCAAAGCCGTGTTCCGATTTCGGTGTCCCGTGGGTCCAAACTCTCCGAGGCATGAGGCCACAACCAATGTTTCAGATGCTGCACTCCATCAAGCAGTTTTTTGGTTTTGAACCACAACTGCTCGCTTCGTTGCGAAGCTCGTGTTATAGATCGTGTGTATTTGTAAACTAAGTTAGACTACACTTATCAATGTTCCTTTCTTAGTGGTTAGCATGCATTATGGCTAAGAATTTTTTAGGCGTTCAGTCGGACATCATCGATTGAACATTTGAAACATTAAGGACGTTGGCATGAAGAAGTAGGAAAGAAGGGTATGAATCACCCACCGATAAGAGAATGTGCTGAAAAAAGGAGTCTCGCCTAGCTATAATCAAGCGTCAGTTACGCAGACCTGCAATACCTCGAGCATCGAGTTAGAATACTTTCGTCTATCCTTCCTCTAAAAAATTTCCAAGAAGCAAAGCTCCAAGTGAGAAAGCCAACAGCAAAAATCAAGAAAGTCGAAAGCAACACCAAAATAAAATTCCAAAACGCAAATCAAGAAAACCAAGCAATAAAAAACGAAAACTAATGGACTTGTTTCAATAGAAGCCTATCCATGAGTTGGAAAGGAACATCACATTTCGTCCATGACAAGAGGATGCCGAAAGATAACTAGACACTAAGCCCATTATATAGTGCACATCATGGTCGGATCAGGATTTGAAACACTACATCAACTATATAAAAAATTTTATGTTGATACACGAAATTAAAAAAAAAAATACCCTTATTCTCCCCTCCTTCTCCGGTCGGCCGGCTCCCGGCGAACACCTCCCCCCCGCATCCTCCTTCTCCGGCCTTCGGCGAACCCACCCCCCACCCCACCCTGCTCGTGCCGCCACCCCGACGCCCTCGCTCGCCAGCGCCCGCCCGCCCCCCTCGCCCGACCGCCAGCGACCTCGCCCTATTGTCCGCGCCCACGCCCTCGCCTGCCCGCCCATCGCCCGCGCATGTCCGCCAGCCCGCGTCCACCCCTGCTGCTTTGCGCCCCCTCTCCCCCCTCCGGTCGTCGGTGCCGGTGAAGGAGGGGAGGGTGCCGGAGAGAGAGAGAGAGAGAGAGGGGGGGGGATAATTTGGTCTATTTATTTTCAGGATATCAAATTAGTATCTATCAAAGTCGAGGACGTCAAATTGAACATTTTGGATAGTTTACGGTACCAAATTATTATATATATATTTGCATATGTTTTTATGCCCAGCTAGCAGTCATCTCTCCAGAATTGAATAGATTCCTCCTGCAGTCCACAAAGAACACAACCACCAATATTTATATGATTCTCAAGACAATTCAATACGGTCCTCCTGCTGCATCACTAATTTCTACTTCTATCCATAGCATTTAATTTTCTTTGTGGATATACATGTATCAAAATTAATCTCATATATATAATTGCACATTGTTCTTAGGTATTTGATCCTCTAAATCCATCTATCAAACATGTGACAAGGTTTGACTGCAGGTTAGGCTAGTAGGCGTGAGCTCAACTAACTTACACACACACACACCACGACCACCACCGTATTTATTGCATCTGATATATATATATATATATATATATAACAAATGACGTCTAGTCCAGTGGTTAAGACGACGCATATTATCCAGGAGGTTGCGGGTTCGAGCCTCCCGGGCACCATTTAATGGTGAGTTGGTGATGGGTGTAGCAAATGTGCGATTCAAGTGCGGTACAGGTGCGGGACTACGGGCCGAGATGTGTGAGACCTTTGAGCCAGGATGTGGTGGACCTTCGGGTCGAGTTTGTAGGCCTTTGGACCAGAAGTTATTAACATAATTACCTCTTCAATATATATATATATATATATATATATATATATATATATATATATATATATATATTGGTGTCCTTCTTAATGGGACATTGACGACCAACGCCAATGGGAAGATTCAAACCCGGATCATCTATGGGTCAACAAAATTGCACCTTAGATCTATTCCAGATTACAAAATGAGTATCTATGGGTCTAAGATATCTACGTCAGCATCTATATTTCTTTGTACAACAAAAGTACTAAGGGATAGGCCCTCAAAGATATGCCGGTTGGGTTCTCTCCAGACATATCATACCACTGCCCAAAAAAATAATATAAGTCGGCGATAACCTGGTTCTCTCTTCCCCTTCTGAGCTTTAATATCATTTAAACTGCAACAAGCTCTTTACAATGTCCATGGGTTTGTCCCAATTTATATCTTTGTGCACTCCAAATCTTCTAAGTGACGTCACAAGCGAAGAACATATGATCTCTAGTCTCATCATATTTACCGCATAAATAACACTGCATGTCCTTACAGTGGATGCCAAAATTGCTCAACCTGTCTCAAGTAAGAAGCCTATTTCTGATCAATTTGTATAAGCACAACGACATCTTGACTGCAGCCCATTTGGTCCAAACCATCTCCGCCCAATCAACCTCCTCATGAGCAGTTCGTATGTGATTCATGGTTGTTCTAAAATTGAAAGTGTTTTCTTCGCGTCTGTCCATGTCCACGATCAGTTTAGGGTTAGGGTTTGGAAAATATAGTATATATATATATATATATATATATATATATATATATATATATATATATATATATATATATATATATAGAGAGAGAGAGAGAGAGAGAGAGAGAGATCGATAGAGGAGGGGGGGTTCTGTTCTGCGCTGGGTTGGGGGAGGGGGGGGGGTTGAGCCCTTCCGCGTGGGATTGCTCATAAAGGTGCTGCTGCTGTTATATTTAAGGTTTTGGCCACAACGCGGGTCGGGTTTAGAGTAAGTGGGTTTGGGTAGATATGGATTAGGGTTTAGGTCCATTAGTAATTTTTTTTTCTTTTCTTCTTTTTAAAATCTATTTCTAATTCTCTTTTTTTTCTATTAAACTATATATATATATATATATATATATATATATATATATATATATATATATATATATATATATATATACATAGAAAATTCTATAATTTATATTAGTGCATATCATTAAGCTATCAACTGTCCATAGGGTCTCCTACATGGAATAAATTAAGAAAAATTTATAATGACTCCATAAATCCCCTAAATGCGTAAACGTCTAAAATAAAAATAAAATAAAATCTATTTCCTCTATTTAGCTCATAATTACTATGGTTCAATTATTAATTAATTAAAAAGGTAAATACGATTTTTAGGATTAGGAGTTTTACATGGACGGCCTCCCTCGAGTGTTCCCGAGCCATGCCATGGCTGAACATCTCCTTCCCGCGGCCGCGAGGAACCGCGACTCGAACCCGAGTTCGGAAATCCGAGTTCAATCTCCCCGATTCACGAGAAGATTTCTTCCTCCACGCTCAACCGATTACCGAAATGCCTTCTCTGGTATACTCTCCATGTAACCCTCTTTCAATTTTTTCAATTAGAATAATTTAATTTGATTTATATTGTTTGTAAATTAAGATCCAAAATCAAAGAAAAACAGTTTTTAAAACATTAAAATTCCCCGGTACGGAGTTGGTCCCGTCAATCGGGACATCTACGTCGCATACCGATTTTATCGAAAGGTGCGCAATGTCAATACGGATGTGTGAGATTTTACGGAAGTTGATTTGGATGTGCGTTGTGGTGCCCCGTTCCCCCTATTCGGGGAGCGCGGCTAAGAAATACAAGACGGTATCGTTCGATCAGGATAGATTGAATTAAGAACTCGTCCTCGTTATGGATTTGTTTCTTCGGAATCGATTTCCATATTCAGTGGACCGTGCCCCCGGGATCGACTTAGCAGCAGAGTCAGGAGGGACCTCTCCGCTGCATTCTTTTGTTGCCTAGTTTTCGCTGTCGCTTGTTGCTTTCGTGCCTTGAGTTGGTTTTCGGATTTGCTTGGGTTTTCTTGAACGGTTTTGATGGATTTCATTGCTTTCGTTCTTAGGACTGCACTTCAATTCCAATAATGGATAGAGAGGAAGAAGTATTGATCAGCTGTTCGTGGCAATACAGGTGATCCAGCAGTAGGCGTCGCTCGAGCGGACTCCTAAAGCACTTCTTTCTTCTTCCTTCCAACTACTAAAGTGAGTGGCTACCAACCCGATTAGCTAGCCCTTCTTGCTAATCTTCACATCTGAATTCTTGTGTTCGTGCTTGCCCCGATCAAACGATACCAAGTAATAACTAAAAGATATCAAGATAATAAGGGAATAGACATGGATCTGTTTGCTTGTCATTGAAACTTGTGAACGGTTACTTACTACATGCTTGCTCATTCAAAATGTTTACCATATGCATATATACAAGTTAGAATGCTTACTTCTTCTTCTATAAATATGCTATATGTAGAACACTCTTTGCCATGCATCAATTGTTCAGGGAGACTATGCAAAATACATCACACAATGCTATATATCCCCTGATTTCATTGCCTCAGCTACATAAATGGCAAACTTAACACAAACGCCGTTGATCACGGACAACTTGTGCACAAGGCCTCTTGGTTCCTGCGGACGGTCGCTGGGGCACTGGCACCGATCCGATCCGGACGGAACCTCAAGATTAGTCTCTCCTATAGGCGGGATGGCGTGTAGCGATACATGTGCCTCCGTCACCTTAGCCTGAGACTAAGACCGTCCATTATGGCATCAAAGCCAGTGATCCCCTCGTATATTTAAACATGTTGATACTAACTTGTGTCTTCTTGGCAGGGAAGGCAAGGTAAGTATATGCAGGTGGTTCAGACGAACAGATAAATGTCACCGAACGGTGGCGGGTTGTTTCATTGCTTTCTATATCAAATTCTTGCTGTAAAAATGAACTAAGGCAAGATAGAAACCCACAATAAATATGCATGCTTCATTATAACAACATGTTGATTGGTATAGTTGGGTTAGCTTGCCTTCACCAGTACGTTTCGATGTACTGACCCTCGTTGAAACAGGTTCCCCGCGCTAGGAGAACCAAGCGAGGAGCAGGAGACAAACCCCCAATCCAGTCCAGCTGTAGGCACGCCTCGACCGTGCCACCTTTTGTAGCATAAGAAGAAGAAGCATTTTGAAGAAGAAGCCTTTTGAAGAAGAAGCTAGCCACCAAGCAACCATGCAGCTTCGTGGCAAGGCAGTCGTTCCGACCCAAGGTCCTATATTTTGAGTAGTAGTAAAGGATGTAATGTACAGGACTGCTATCTCATTTTGTGTCAACACTTTTGTAAGCCCATAGAGGCAATCCTTATGACTCAGTTCAAGGAGTTTGTAATAGATGTTCATATTATCAATAAAAGAGAACTTTTCCATGTTTAAATCTGTGTTTCAATTATCTGCGTTCTCTGAATATGTGCTCGCTATGCAAAACAAAAATACTTAGCCTTGTGCGGTGCGCAACCTAGGCCCGCACGGCGGTCACGCCCGGGGGACGACTATCGATTCCACGGAATCGGGGCGTGACATGCGTGCACACCGAAATCAACGCGTATTCGTCGACGATGCCCTATTTTGGAACTCATTGTAACTTCGTGTGTGCTTATCATTTCGAAACAAAACTTGCGCCATTGGACCCGTAGCGATACGCTGGTCCTGTGACCCAAGTTTGGTTCGATTCTGAGAACGTTGACAAAATTTCGTATCGTGGGTCCCGCGGCTCCACTTGACGGACAATTTTATGATCGGCTCATCAAAATCCAGTTCTGGACATTTTGTTGGGTTCGTATCGTCGTTCTGGACTTGTTGACACTAAGTTTGACGAATTTGGAGAACCTTGTCTCTGGCACATTTTTTTGTGCAAGACGGGCCCACTTGTGGATCCCGTGTTGACCAAAAACTGTATTTTTGCCCCTGTGTCCAAATTTGGAGAACGTTGACAAAATTCCGTATCGTGGGTCCCGCGGCTCCACTTGACGGACGATTTTATGATCGGCTCATCAGAATCCAGTTCTGGATATTTCGTTGGGTTCGTATCGTCGTTCTGGACTTGTTGACACTAAGTTTGACGAATTTGGAGAACCTTGTCTCTGGCACATTTTTTTGTGCAAGACGGGCCCACTTGTGGATCCCGTGTTGACCAAAAACTGTATTTTTGCCCCTGTGTCCAAATCGGACGTATGTATATATTTTTTTGAGTATCTCACTCATTCCGAGACTATTGGTGATATTTGTGACAGTATCCGGGGATATCAGCTCCAGTTTCCATTATTGTACTGCTACTTCCATGACTAGTTCGTGTTCGAATCTTCGTCTGGCTTCCAGGCAAGTATAACTTATCTTGTTGTACTGTTTAAATTCAGTTATTTTTAGTTGCATGATTTATTATTTTAATATTATATAACTGTGCGCGTCGGAGAAGACTCGGGTGCAGTCAACGAAGAAGTTGATGTTGGGACTTGTGTCTGACCTAGTGTCTAGTGGACCCACCTAAAGTTGTGAAGTTATCAATATGACTCTCCAGGCCTTGACACGTATCATTGCACGTCACAGAGTGAGTTCATGTAGGGATGCGTGCTTCATGCTTGACTGGCCATCAGTACGAGTAGCACGTGTGTCAGTATTTGGCTTAGTCGCATGTTTCTTAGTGACTTGCATTGTAGTACGAGATGTCCACGTCGTATTCGTGGCATATACATTGGGATTGGGCGGGAAGGACGACTAGTAGGCGTATGGGACACCCACCTCATTTATACAGATATTGCGTTCTTCGGAGCGATACAGACGTATATATTATATTACAGATACCGCGTTCTTTAGAGTGTTGGACGTTACTTGTGGTTTTGCAGATACCACACTCTAAAGAACGTTGGACGTTATACTATTACAGATACCACGCTCCTCCGAGCTGGACGTTATTATATTGCAGAGCGCCCTTGTTATGGGGGCATATGTGTCAGATATTAGCCAGCCATGACGGTTGGTGAATTACGTCAGCATATGTCTAGCCTACACTTTCCATACGCACTAAGTTATCCTCAAATTGTATTTCACTTAGTTGGTTAGTTCACCCTTGAGTTTTCACAGTATTTACTTTATGGCATGTATTTTTGTATCTTGTTACGTTCCTCTGAGGACCTGGTTTCCTTCCAGGTTATTTGTGCAGTTTGCAGGATATTTGATATATTGGAGTACGGACATTGTTACAGGTATCTTTACATTTTCAGCTATTACAGTCATGTAATACTTTCCATTTTTATTCTGCTTTTATAGCCTAGTGTTTATAGACATGTGTTATTCTTTTGGTCTATTCGAACGGATGTATTATTGGGCTGCAGACTGATGATGTGTATCGTTATTTCTTGAGATTACTTACCATGGATTGAGATTTAGTTTACTTATTGTATGTTAGAATTAGTTTATCAACTGGATCACTTGACCGTGGATAACGTAAGTGCACTTCGTCGGGTCCATTAAATTGGAAAGTCCTACGGAGTCGTACCAGCTGACCATTGTCACGTGTCTAGTCCCATAGATTTTGGGATTGTGGCGTGACAGTATTTTGGGACTGGGGCGTGACAATATAAATAGAAGAAAATAACAACTATGCGGTCTGAGAAAAATCAAGGCCGCATAAGCGCTGACCGACCAGATCCCCCAAATCCGGGTGTCAGAGCCGTCGGCGTCGTAAGTCACGTTGCACTGCACGAGGCCGACATCGCAACCAAACGCCGAAAGCAGCCGCTCACGCCGCCTTACACGTTGTACTGCATGAGACAGACAACGCCACCAAACGCCAAAAGCAGACCGTGTCCCCTCCACGTCAGACTCTCCACAGGCCGCATGGGCACCGAGCCGCATACGCACCTGGCCGCATGGGTACGAGCTGCATACGCACCTGAGCGCATGGCCCCTGGCCGCATGTGCTCCAGGACAAATGGCTCCATGAAGCATGCGTCTGAGCAAGCAATCGTGCATGTAACTCGCGCATAAAAGTAGCGCACGAGAGCCATGGCCGCATGGTTCCACGAAGCATGCACCCGAGCAAGCAACCGTGCATGTAACTCGCACATAAAATGAGCCATGCGACGATGCTAAGTGCAAAGTGCGCCAATAATGCGCCACTTTGCGCCTTTGAGCACGAGGACGAGTCCGAGTCGCTAAGCCCCTGCAGGACTTTGCTACTAGGAAAAACTTTCTAAAGGTGGTGACAAAATAAAGAATGTCATAATATAGTTCACACTTAAACCCTCTAGAAAAGGTCAACCCAGATTGACCTCCCCCCATGTGCATATACCAATATTAAACATATATATATATTGAGATATACACATTGATAATTTTTAATGTAGGACTAAAACTCCGAAAGTCATTTGAAAAATACAACACAATAATTGACAATGTTCAAACAGTGGAGTGAAGGACGCCTTTCATAAATTAAGGTATCCCAACAAACCCTTACTTAGAGATTCCTCTTCCTGGCCAAGTACATGCCCAACCAATCAATGAACCCAAAAAACATTTGAACATCTAACTAGCTAGCTAGGTAGCTAGGAACCTTCTTCCATGATTGAAAAAACAAACTTGCAAAGTACCTATTTTTTCAGATTAACACCTCCTTAAAAGCTGAAATTACAGTCCCCTCCCTGCCATCCCACCCTCTCTCCCTCTTATGTACACACACAGTAGTACACCCATTCCCATGCCCCTTACCATGCAAATGCTAGCCCTCAGAACTTCTCCCGTGGCGGTGGCGCCTCACCCGGGCAGAAAGCCCCCCGCCGAGCGTGGCGGTGAGCCCAGGCACAAATTTTGGCAACTGTGTGCTGCCGACCTCGACGTCGAATTCTCTTATCACCGACACGACAACCGTCTTCATCTCCATCAACGACATCTCCTTGCCGAGGCAGACCCGCGTGCCGCCTTGGAACACTGGGAACTCGAACGGGTTCTTGGGCACGAAGCTCCCGTCGTCGCCACGGAGCCACCTCTCCGGCCTGAACGAGGAGCAATCGGAACCCCAAATCGTCTCCATCCTCCCCATTGCATAGGGGTGGTACGTCACCCTGGTGCCCTTCTTTGCAAAAGTGCCGTCGGCAAGGACGTCGTCGTCGACGCAGAATTTGGAGTCAAATTGTACCGGAGGATACAGCCGCAGGCACTCGTAGAGTGCCGCGTGTACGTAGTTCATCCTCCTCAAGTTGTCGTAGCTCGGGACGGGGCCATTGAGGAGTACTGCTCGATCAATCTCCTCTCTCATCTTGGCCACCACTTCCGGATGGTTCGAGATGAGGAAGAAGAAGGCGGTCAGCCCGGAGGCGACGGTGTCGCGTCCGGCTAAGAGGAAGCTAATGACGATGTCTCGGAGATACTTGTCGTCGCTCACCGAGCCCATGAATCTCGAGAGCAGGTCGACGTCCTTGGGAGAGGGGGAGGAGGAGGAGGAGCTGACGATCTTCCTCCTCTGCCTAATAACCTCTCCAGCCAGCACATCGACGAGCTCGATCGCCTTCCGCAGCTCCCTCTCCGATCCCCAATTGAGCAGGCGCTTCGCCTTCCATACGATCGGCGAAGTCGCCATCGCCCGCCCCGCGGAGAGGCTGGTTGCAGAGTCGAAGGCCGCCGCGAATTCCGATATCGGAAGCATGAGGTCCAGGCAGCCCGGGTCGAGGCCGAAGGAGATCTTGCATATGGTGTTGAAAGAGAAGCGCCGGAAGATGTCCTGCAGGTCGATGGTGGCCCGGCTGCTGGAGACGGAGACGGAGTCGAGGAGAGGGAGGAGGCGGCTCTGCACCTCGTTGGAGACGATATCGAAGGCGTTGGAGCGGACGGAGGTGCTGCCGAGCTCGAGACTGGCCATCTTGCGCTGGAAGTTCCACAGCTCTCCGTCGGCGTTGAATATGCCGTCGCCGAGGAGGTCTCCGAGGATCGAGGAGAAGGCCTTCCCTTTGGGGAAGTTGCCGAAGTTGCTCTTCAGCATGTACTCCACGTTGTCGGGGTTGGCGGTGACGATGTTGTCGAGGACGTGGATGTGGATGGTCTGCGTTGGGGAGCGGAGGAGGAGGTCGGAGTACCAGTCGACGAGGTTGTCGAACTCGGCGCTCCACGACGACTTCAGGTAGGACTTGCAGACGTGGCAGTTGCACCATGCGTGCTTGGAGCAGCGGAGGAGGAAGAGGAGGAGGGACAAGGACAGGAAGGACACGGTGAAGGAGAAGAAGAGAATGGAGAGCTTCACCTGCAAAACTTCCGTTACTCCCTCCTCCATTTCTTATTAGCTATTGTATTGAATTTATTTTATTCTATTCTATTAGGAACAAGGAAGGCATAGGCGTGGCGTGGTACCCCCCTTCTTTTATAGGGACAGACAGACAGACACACACACCGACCGACCAACTTGAAACTTGGCTGCCCAAACAAACACACTTTGGAGATACAATTAGCCCACCCAAACCTTATTGGCAATACATACGCCCACAGGATACATACATGTGCACATAAATTGCCAAAACTTATGTTTGAAGCCTTCAAAACCACCATGTGCGTTTTTTTTATTTTGCATGCAAGTCATATATATATTAATTATTTGCATTTTCGCAATTTCACCGCTTCCATACAAATACATATACTTCTATGGGGATCTCGGATCGCAAACATATCTACGTTGTTGGATCAACAATATCGAACTATCATGTTAGAATATTTTTAGCAAGTTTTGCAATACGTTTACGAAACGTCATCTCTGGGGCTCACAAGTGACGCTCTAAAAAATGTCGCAAAACACGTTGATATTACCCTCAAAGGGGTAATTCGATGTGACGGATTCAACTACATATGTCTCGTTACTATCCGAGGTCTACACGAAAAAAATGTGAGACTTTATCGATGTGATCAAATTAAAAATAAATTTATATCAAATAATTAAATATAAATAATTTATATGAAAAAAATAAAAATAAAAATTTCTCCAACACGAGTTAGACTTTTTAAATTTTGTTGCGTATAAGTTATTTATATTTTCACTATTTGCTTGTAAGGTTTTTTTTTAAAAAAAATTTAACTGCACCAATACACTTAACATTTTTTTGTGCAGGGCTCAGATAGCAACGAGACATACATCGTTGGATCAAAAATATCAAACTACCCATGTAAGGATATTTTCAGCGAGTTTTGTGACACTTTTTCATAGCATCACTCCGGGCCCCACAACTGACACTCCGAAAAATTGTCACAGAATTTGCTAAAATACATCGTTACATGGGTCGTTCGACACTAGATCTAACTATGTAGGTCTCGTCGCTATTTTTGGTCTGTACGAAAATATGTGTGTTTGTATCGATGCGATCAAATTAAAAATAAACTTATAAGAAAATAATAAAAATATAAATAA
Organism: Iris macrosiphon; assembly: GCA_036927795.1. NCBI lineage: Eukaryota > Viridiplantae > Streptophyta > Magnoliopsida > Asparagales > Iridaceae > Iris > Iris macrosiphon. The sequence continues at coordinate 155,366,568 of JAYESA010000017.1, read as the reverse complement.
TTTATATGCAAAAAAAAAAAAAATTCATATCGAATTTTTTTCATACAAGTTATTTATATTTTTATGATTTGCATGCAAGTTTATTTTTAATTTGACTGTACTGATACGAACTCACATACTTTTCGTGCAGACCTCGGATAGCGATGAGATCTGCATAGTTAGATCTGCAACGTCAAACTATCCATTTGAGGACATTATCAGTGAGTTCTGTGACATTTTTCTGTAGCGACACTTCTGGACCCCACAGATGACGCTCCCAAGAAGTGTCACAGTACTCGCTAAAAAATATTGTTACATGGATTGACGATGTGGATCCAACAGCGTATCTCGACGCTATCGGAGGTCTGCACGAAAAGATACGAGAATGTATCGATGCAATCAAATTAAAAATAAACTTATATACAAATAATAAATGTATAAATAATTTATATGAATTTTTTTTTAAAAATATTCTCATAGTTATAATTTTTTTTTAATTTGCATATAAGTAATCTAATTTTGCAATGTTTATATATAAATTTATTTCAAATTTAACTGCACCGATACACTCATATTTTTTTCATGCATACCACGGATAACGATGAGACCTACGTCATTGGATCTAAAATATCGAACTATCTATATGAGAATATTTTCAGCGAATTTTGTGACATTTTTACATTGTGTAGATAATTTTCTTTACTTGGACTCAACTACACATGTGACATCACATTTAGGACAAATTAAGATAGGATTAATATTTGGTTCATAACGAGAAAATGACATCATATACAGATACTTTGCCAATATAAGAATCTTTCATTCTACCTCCCCATATGATCATCAAATTACAGTATATATATATTGATTCTTTATGCTTGTACGTTTATGAAAAAATTATATAACTCTGTCCCTCTTTCTATATATAAAAAATCCTAACAAAAAAAAGTAGAATTTTAACAAAAAAAGGAAATCACAACAAAAACACTAGATTTTTCTATCAATAGAAGATAATTTACACCATATACAAACCAAAACTACATCATGTTCATCATATACTGTGCAAACAAGATCAAAATTTTAATTTGTTTGGTCAAAATTGATCTTTTACCTTTTTCTGAAATTAAACTCCATCCGTCCTCACAAGTCTGGTGTGTTCCATTAGTAGCCAAAATTGACTTCATTCTAGGGAAAATTAAAATTTAGAGGTAAAAATTTGAAGTTTTGGAAATAAACGACTTCTAATTTGGGTTAAAGAATTAAGGAACAAAATGAGTACTAACATTTGGATCAAAACCTCCTAGCTTTAGTAGGTAACACATGTAGACATAATGTTTCATGACCGAGTGGATTAGATTCTACAGGAAAATAAATTATTCTTTCCAAATAATGGAGGGAGTAAAGAAAAGCTAACATTTGAAAGTTTATGGAAGTAATTTGCTTTAAAAAAAAATTAGAGTATCAATTTGTGAAAAATTGAAACTTGATGGTATTTAAGTAAAAATTAGCTCTTTTATGTTTAATATACGTGTATTTTTTTATGAAATAAAAATATTTCTAAAAAATATAAGTAGGATATATATATATATATATATATATATATATATATATATATATATATATATATATATATATATATATATATATATATATATATATATATATATATATACACGTATGAAATGTGTTGTTGGTGGATTGAAGTCGGTGTGAGTAAAGAGTTGTTCGTTTCACACGTCCGACATGAGGGATTTCCCTCCTATATCAAATTTGAGCACGACTTGCTCGTGATGGTTTTGATTTAGTTTTAGTTTTAAGTTTGATTTGATTTGGTGTCTGTTTCTTCCTATTCTTCCATCTTATAATTGCTTTCGTAATTACTTTGTAGGTGGCGACAGCTTGGGTTATGTGGTACATGTAGAAAAAGACCCAGTAGTTCACATGATAAAACACTGTTTTTAATGGTTGGCTTCACTTATTTTAGTCCCTTCTTTTTATGAGACAAATGTTAAAGAAATTAAAAAAAATTACTTAGTAGTAATATATTTTTGTCTATATACACACACACACACACATATATATATATATATATATATAACCACAATATCATTATACATATATATATCTATAACCATACTAGAGATGCACATGAACTCCTATTCTCCCATGACCACCAACACATCACAAAGAAATATAAAACATACACATAAATATACATATACATATATCTCACATAATAATTATAATTACAATATTATAATATCTATAACCAAAGTAAATTGAATTACAAAGCAAAGAAACAAACACGTGGAGTGCACCGCACCCGTATCACACTAGATCTATGATACGCTTGCGATGTGCGTCTACCACACCACCAAACGTATCCCGAAGGACACGAGCAAGTCTAGAATCATAATTAGAAGCAACAAAAAGTATTAGCTACTCAACCACGTGCCCGTGTCAAAATGTGACATGCTCAAACACCCGTGTCAGAAACCCCCCTCCCCCCCTCCCAAATTAACCCGTATCGCCAAATTGTCGGGATACGGCTTACACGTATCCAATTGTGGACACGACACTAGTCTCACACAACTAAACACATGTTAATTTGGTCTAATTGACCTATTGACAAACACATGATATGCCATTCTCGAAATTTCTACAAAATTGACACAAAATACCACATAACTTTCTCCATAGGCCTCCTATGAACCTAATTCCAATTTCTATGGGTAACCTTAGTACATGGGATGGTTCTTTATGATTAAATTACAGATTTAGAGTCTAATTAGAGAGGAAAAACTAAATTGTACCTATTGGAAGATGGATTTCTAATAAAATTTTCAAATTGAGTGTCAAGAGCCTTCAACTTATAGATCCTTGCTCCTCCTTGTAGATCCTTGCTTCTTCCCTGTTATAATAGCCTCCAATGATGAATAGGAAAAGAATTGTGAGAGAATTTGGGTAGGAATTGGTGTAGAAATGAAAGAATTTGGTTGAGAAAAATTCTAGATCTAAAATTTGGAATGAAGAAAAGAGAGGAGAGTCTCCACCCCCTTATATAGTGGCCGGCCTTGCCCCCTCTCACAAGCTACTATGAAATATTTATAATATCCCTTGGGACTTGTCATGAAGAAATTAATTAAGAAGAAAAGGTTCTAGTCCAATTAGTTTAACTAATTAATTATCGTCCTAATGATTGGGCTTATTATTGGGCTCAATTCTAACTAGAATTAAATGTTGGTTCATGGATCTAATCTAAACTAGTTAAGTCCACTAACACAAGTCTAAAAATAAAATCTAACATCTGACAATATTTAAATACTACAATAAATAAATATATAACATGTATCATAAATAAATAATTATGATATACCATTCAATATAATAATTTTTGAAATACCAATATTACATTATTACCAATAATAGAAAAAGAAAAAAATATCCCTCTCCCAAAAAACGGTAGTGACAAGTCTACCCTTCTTAGCAGAATTTCGTTCTCGAAATTAAAACTCTCGACCCTCTCTCTTGGGCCAGTCATAACCTATTCATACAAATTGTACTGGGGTCAAACCCTCCATCAATCATAGTCTAAAATATTCTTATCATATAATATACAATCCTACTATTCTACTGAAAGAGAAACCATACTTGGATATAGTCTCTAACTATCATAAATTTCAGTCTCTACCCTGCTGGGGTGTCTCCCTCTACTGGTGCGGGATAATCTACTATACCACCGGTGGCCTAGTTCATCTCACACTATGCATTCACTAATCATCAACGTAGTTAAAATATTTTTAATATTGAGGGTTACCAAATACTAGTGATATACTATAGTTTTAGTTCATGGACATACTTAACTCACTGGCACTTGCTACCTAGGATACTATACAAAATACTGCTAAGATTCTACCTTCTTTATCTCTTTTAGTTCTTGTAATCACCAAAATTCCTCAGCCATTCTCTTGTAAGGAACACTTGTATACTTTTTCAACCATGTGTTCGATTAGCACACCCTTGTCTAATTTGAATACCCCCAATAGGATGCCTACTCAAATCTTGTTACTGTCTACACGAGACACCAGCTCTTATATGGTACTTTAGATGACATCCTCATACCAAGTTACTCACGTCCCTCCTCTATACTATTATACTAGTTACTAAAATGCTTGTTCCTAAACTTTTATAATACTTGAGGCACTACTAGAATAAGCGGGATTAACGACGTTTTTTAGCGACTCCATGTAAAAACGTCGCTAATTTAGCGACTCCATGTAAAAACGTCGCTAGACGTCACTAATTGGCAACATTTAGCGACGTTTAGCGACTTTTATTCAGTTTTTAAAAGATTAGTCGCTAAAAGTTCAATTTAGGTCGCTAAACGTCGCTAATATGTTTTATTTAGCGACGTTTAGCGACGTTTTTAGCGACGTATATTTTTTTGGACATTTAGCGACGTCATTAGCGACGTTTAAGACGTCGCTAAATTAGCGACGCCATTATTGGCGTCGCTAAAACGTCGCTAAATTCTAAATTAGCGACGTCATTATTGGCGTCGCTAAAACGTCGCTAAATTTTTTACTTAGGGCTGGTTCCCTCCATTTCCTTCGATCTCTCCCTCTCTCTCTCCCAAATTTCAAACCCGCGTGCGCGCTCTCTATCTCTCCCGCTCCGGCTCCTCCTTCCTCCCTCCGGCGACCCCCCTCGGCCGCGTGCTCCCCCTCCGGCGCCCCCTCCTCCCTCCCGGCGACCCCCTTCCGCCGCGTCCTCCCCCCTCCGGCAGCATCCTCCCTCCTCCTCCTCTAGGTAAACCCTAACTCTCTCTCTCTCTCTCTCTCTCTCTCCTCATTTGGTGTGGACATAATTTTTTGGGCTGAGTTTGCTCGTGGAGGAGTCCTCATCTACCGCCTTGCCAAGATCGACAACTTATCTGTCTCTCTCTCTCTCTCTCTCTTTACAAACTTTGCCAGTCAGATCTATATTTTATTTATTTATTTATTTTTTGAAAATTTAGGGTTTCTTTATATTGTGTTGTCGGTGCACATGGTGGCGGTGCAGAGCCCGGTAAGGAAGGGATGCTAAGCTCCGAAGTGGTAAAGCGGAAGCAGAGGGACGGTTTGAAATTTTGAGCTATGTAGTGAAAACTTGAAACTTTTTTGGGGAGGGTTTCGAACTCTCGAGATAATTTTCTCCCCAATTGTTAGAGTTATGATCTATTCAATTTATACTGCTCATAATCTGATTTGGGGGTTCTTTATTTCTTTGAGAATCTATTAACTTTATGTTTTATTAGAATTGGCATCATAAATTGAATCACTTAATTATTTAAGTCATGATGTGCTCATTTGGTGTGGACATAATTTTTTGGACTGAGTTTGCTCTAATTATGCTTTGGATCTAATATTTTGGACTTCCATCTTGTAAAATTTATGGGAATGTCGTTTCTTGCTGATAGAATTTACTAGGAAAGTTGATACCAACATGGAGCAGTAATATTATGCTAAAAGCCAGTCATGGAATTTGTCAGTTCATTTACTGATTTTTTTGCAATCCATAACTTAACCCATTTGCAATCTGTCAGTTCATATATTCGCTCATTTCTCAAATCTCGTCAACGGCTTCTACAACAATGGGTTGTCTTCGAATCTGTTCGATGGCAGGAATCCGAGCCTCGACTACGCTTTCAAAGGTGCGGAGATCGTGAGGGCATCGTACTGCATGGAGCTTAAGTTCCTTGCAAATACAGTCACTAACCATGTCCAGAGCACCCAGCAACATAAAAAGCACCATAGATTCTCTACTAGAGTGCTTGAGGTATTGGAAAGAACAACTCTTCAGGTTGAATAGAATCTTTGTTACTTATCCATTTCTTTATTTTCATATTTTTAATCATCAAGTCTTCAATGTTGCTCAGACACAAATGGCATATTTTGCAATATCTGTTATGTCACAGGAGAATTTTCTTATTAATGTTGCTCAGACACAAATAAACCGACACGATATGGTGGAGGTACGATATTATGCATATTTTGGAGTGTTTATGTATGTTTCCAATATATATTCGACACAATGGCATAGAGGCAACACCTACTTTTGGAGTGTCCATACTTACTAGATGTATAGTGTTACATAAAATGTCTGAAGTTCTAAGAATCATGGAAGATACAATATCAGTTTCTTTTATATATGGTAACATTGTTTATTTTCTGTAATGTCTTCAATGCCTTACAATTCTATTCTCCAGTATCAATATAGTTTTGATTTCAAACCTTTTTTTATTAGGACATCTTATTAATCTGAGTTCCGAAAAATATTGGCCCCTAGGAATTCAAACTGATAGGAAAATGGAACATTTTACTTCTTGCGTAGGAATTCCTAAATCATGTTACTTCTTGCATAGGAACTAAATTTCTCACAATCTCTATTCCAATTAAATTTTTATTCTACTTTTTAAGGTTTCCATTGTACTATGAAATCAAGTTGGCTTTTCTTCATTTACTTATGGCATTTACTTACGGCATCCAAGCATAAAGATAATTTATTAGTAATACCTACATTAGAAAATGGACATTGTTTTATACTTTCTATATCATAATCTTATGGCTCGGCACCATCACAGAATGAATAACTTGGGTCTATGCTTCCTTCCTTAGGCTGTTAGTTTGGAAGCATGAGTTAGATATTGAAGTTAGGCTGCAACACATTAGGGCTAGATCTGCAGACTTGTTGCTGTTCTACATCAAGAATTGGTGAACTTAGCGGAAGAGGGGACAAGAAGATTTTGAGGGAGGTATGCTTGCTTGATTCAATTTGATTGAAGTCTAATAGCTTTTTTTTGCATAATGTTGTTGTTTGTTACATTAAAAGTCAAAGTGAAATCAAAAGTGATAAATGAAAACAAACATGTAACATACACATACACCTAACTCATTTTAGATCCAATGCCTATGTGAAGCCTTGTAATCTTTTGGTAAATTTCTTACAAGTCAGTCGTAAGTTTTCATTATCATTTTATAGGTTGCACGAATATTAAACTTGGAAGGAGCAGCCGTCCTGCCTAAGAGAGCAACCTAGGTGATACTTCCATTTTATAGGTTACAAGTCAGTCGTAGGTTTTCATTATTTATTTTTTTAATTTTTTTTTAAAATTTAGCGACGTATTTAGCGACGTTTATACACGTCGCTAAATACGTCGCTAATTAGCGACGTTAATAAACGTCGCTAAATATGTCGCTAAATACGTCGATGTACGTCGCAAATTGCTGACATGACAGTACTGCCAGGTCATTAAAGACGTCGTTGTCACGTTGCTATATACGTCGCTAATTAGCGACGTTTAGCGACGTTTGTTTACGTCGCTAATTAGTGACGCTGCGTCGCTAAACGTCGCTAATTTAGCGACATAATTAAGTCGCTAAAAATGTCGGTATAGCGACGTTTAGCGACGTTTTTCCTTTCAGCGACGTGCTGATTTCCGACTTCCGACTTCTGTAAAACGTCGCTAAACATGATTAGCGATATTTTTTTGCCATTTAGCGACGTTTTTTGACGTCGCTAATTTGACTTTTTCTGGTAGTGAGGTACTCCGGATCTTGTTACTAGGGTACTCTTTCTATCTGATACTTGGTGCAACTCATACTCTAACACTTGTTAATCACCCTAAGGTTCTCATCTTTACATTAGTA
>JAYESA010000017.1:155351401-155353901 GCA_036927795.1 Iris macrosiphon | reverse complement strand
ATTGTACAGGCGATGTTCAGGCAATGTTCAGGCGATGTTCAGACGATGTTCCAACATTATGTCTTGTATATGTGCTTCAGTTCCGGACGCAGCGCTCCAAGGCTTCAGAGGGAACTCCTGGCCTTAGCACGCACGAAGGAGGCATCCGCACCGAACGAGGTTCTTCCGCACCCTGCAAACGATCTGGTGGGTTATCAGTACATTGAATGCACTGGTGGGGAGGCTACTCGCCCGCTCGACAAATCCAAACACGTAATATAGGTTTCGTACACCAACTATTAAGTTATCTTTCTAGTTGCCTTAGGATCAGTTTCATGCAAACATTGAATAGCCTAACTCATGTGGCAGTGCGCCGTGCGACATGAGAGGAAACACGGCGAGACTTACCAACTTACCATTTGTCCTTCCCTGTCCAAGGCAAAAATTACTAATTCAAGCACGGGCAGGCATAAACATTCAGGGGCATTTATAATAAAAACCAAGGCAATAGCATATGCAACACGAGAGTCGTTATATCCAGATCGTTCAGGTGTTCAAGTGTTCTTTGATGCGATGCAATGACTCACACGTGAATAGCCGCTAAGCGAGGATGACTTATCTATATGAACATGAGTCGCTGGCATAGCCATAATGGACCAATCCTCAGACGAGAATGGAATGCGACGAAAGTACAAGAGGCGCTATGAACCATCTTGCCCGACACAAGATGGATTGCACATGATGTGGTCCAAGGCCAAGTGGAATGCAATGAAAGTACACGATGCACTGCAAACATCTTAGCCTTCACACGAGTGGACCACACGTGAAGTTCCATCCGGATCGGATCGGCCCCAGTGCCCCGGTAACCGTCCGTGGAATTGTACCTCATTTTCGAGTTGTCGGTGACATGCAGGTCAGGGTCTTTCCAATTTTACGAGATACACGAGAGCATGAATACACGAGTACATGAGGTGCTTGAATCTTGATTCTTTGTTCAGTGAATGACTTGCCTTGATGCATTTCCTCTGGGACGGGGATTGCCTTGGTGACCTAACGGTCCCGGATACTTGCAGGTTCATTCTTGCACGGGACGACTACTTAGTAGTCTCCTGGGGTTTGGATGAAGACAAGGCAACATACAAGCAGACAAGCATGCATTTATATAAACACAAACATTCATGTTAGCTCGGGCCCGAAGGTAAGCCAAGAGGTAAAACCGCATAGGAACTTACCGAGCGACATGATCAAGGGTAGCATGCGAGGGTCTGAATATAAGCAATATTTTATTTCCATGTTCTAGCACAAGCAATACAAGTTGGGATTATTCCCTTAGCTAGGTGTGTTGAATTCTTATTAGCATGCAAGGGGTGATTCACCTAGCGACTAGCATGTATCATTCCAGATTTTATGTGTGCTGGCTAAGAAAAGACAAGTTTACCGTAGCCACCCACCTTAGCGATGTTTTATCTCGGTCGAATGATACTCCGGGCGAGCCTCTAAAAGCCTAAGCCGGAATCCTGTAGGGACAAGTCTGGATATCCTTTGCCTCAAACGAGTATTCTTACCTGAGCAAAGCGGGTCAGGACATTGCACTTTTGTCGTTTGAATCGGCAGTCCGCTTGAACGGAATGGGGTGTTACACTAGTGATATACTATAGTTCTAGGTCATGGACATACTTAACTCACTGGCACTTAGTACCTAGCATACTATACAAAATACCGTTAAGATACTACCTCCTTTATCTGTTTCAGTTCTTGTAATTACTAACATTTCTCAACCATTCTCTTGCAAGGAACACTTGTATAATTTTTCAATCATGTGTTCTATTAGCACACCCTTGTCCAACTTGAATACCCCCAATAGGATGTCAACTCAAATCTTTGTACTGTCTACACGAGGCACCAGCTCTTATATGACACTTTAGATGACATCCTCATACCAAGTTACCCACGTCTCTCCTCTATACTATTACACTAGTTAATAAAATGATTGTGCCTAAACTTTTATAATACTTGAGGTACTCCGGCTCTTGTTACTAGGGTACTCTTTCTATCTGATACTTGGTGCAACTCATATTCTAACACTTATTAATCACCCTAAGGTTCTCATCTATACATTAGTATCATAATACATACACAATTGCCTTCTAGCCATTACGACCTCTATACTCAAAATTAGCAAGGTACTATACCTGCTGAACTTACTTCTATATATATATTGTCTCTCTCCTCTACTGCTTGGATCACTTGTATTATTACTTTCGAATGATGTTCTATCCATATTAACTGATACACCAATCTAATATTATCACACAAGGTACTTACTCTTACTAGCACATTATTCAATTAATCCCTGATATAGAAACACTAGCACTCTTGATATAGTAAACTAGCTTCCTAACTACACAACATATGCACTTAATATTCTAGGACACTAGCTTCTTAATACTTACAATAGTTCACCACAACACTACTACTATTCTGGACACTAGCTTTATCATTAGATCACCTCATCACACTC